>SRQM01000013.1:0-162424 GCA_018360465.1 Claviceps humidiphila | reverse complement strand
TTTCTGCGTATCTGGACCAGGCGTACATCTTGGGGCTCGAACGTGCGATCACGCGCATATGGAAGTTGCAAGGATTTTTCAACCTTCCCGGGCTCATAACTGTGGCACAAAAGAATGGGCGCAGCCGTCTGGCCACTCTTTTGTGCTGTACATGCCCCTATATACCCTGCGATACATGTCCTCGCTCCACCCAACCAGGACGGAACTTGCCTCCTCGGCCCCACCATCCTGGCGAGACGTTGCACCTTGTCGTCATCTCTACGAGGAACATCGAGACCACAGAACCAGCGAACCACAACGTACATTCTCACTTCGTCTTCGCAACTCGTCGCCGCATCCGCAGCGGCTGATGCATCGACATGGCGATTTCGGTATGTATCGTGACTTCTTCCAAGGCTACCTGTCTGTGATTCCTCAGCTGGGTCTCGCTAACAACCTCCAGTGGAAGTCATTCGACTTCTTCGAAGTCTCCCGCATCTCCCTTCCCGATGACGACGCCCGCCACCTATTCGAGCGCAATGAAATCTCCAGCATCTGCGCCGGCTCCGACAGCCTCTTCATCGGCGGCAACGACGGCAGCGTGAGCATCATGGGCAAGAACTGGAGCCTCATCCGCCGCTTCCAAGCCCACGAGACCGGCCGCGTCACGCACATGCGCCAAGTCGAAGGCACGAGCTTACTCGTCACCGTGGCAGAAGACCTTAGCGCAGAGCCCGTCCTCAAGGCATGGGCGCTGGATAAACTCGTCGCCCAGACCAAAATGCCTACCTGCCTGAGCACCCTGACCATCAACAACGGAAGACGACAGTTCCCCATATCGGCGTTTGCAGCCTCGGAGGACCTTTCACAAATTGCAGTGGGCTTTGGAAATGGATCCGTGACGGTGATACGCGGGGACCTCGTCCACGATCTGGGCACGAAGCAGAGAATCGTGTATGAGTCAGAAGAGCCCGTGACAGGGGTGCAGCTTGCGACGGATGAGAAGCTCACCACGCTGTTCATTTCTACCACGACGCGGATTCTTAGGCTAGGTCTCTCGAGGAAGGGCCAAGGGTTGCCTCCCAAGACTGTGGAAGATAAGGGCTGTGCATGGGGCTGCATGGCTCTTGACGATGAAACGGGCGAGGTAGTGGTGGCAAGAGACGATGCGCTGTATACATACTCGCTTGATGGGCGAGGGCCGCCGAGGGCGTATGAGGCTCCGAAGAGCTTGCTTGCCATGTATAATAACTATGTGGCACTCAAGTGTTTGCCGTCGGGGGAGGATGGGAGAGATGCGGAAGGGATGAGGCGGCGGTTTTGGGGCAGTGGGAACGATGACTTGTTTAATGCGACGACTTTCGTTTTGCTGGAGCCGGATTTGAGGATAATTGCGCACCAGGAGACTATGATGTCGCCGGTGAGGTTTATCTTTGACATTTGGGGGGATTTGTACACCATGACTGAGGAGGGCAAGGTACCTATTTACCTCTCCCCTGATTGACTACCAAACTGCGTCTCCATCGTGAGAGCGGGAGAGATGTTTGCTGACCGCACTGGTTGTTGTCCAGTTGTATAGATATCACGAGAAGCCTTTGCCGCAGAGGCTGGAGATGCTGTACCAGCGCAACATGTTCCATCTTGCCATTGAGTTGGCGCAAAGTTCTGGCATGGACGCGCAGCAACAGACCATCATCTATCGCAAATTCGGCGATCACTTGTACCAAAAGGCGGATTACGACGGGGCCATGGTGCAGTACATTCGGGCCATTGATACGACGGAGCCATCACAGGTCATCCGCAAGGTATGTCGTACATCGCTTTCCCCTTTCTACCCATGGTGGCAGTACGTGTCTGTAATTCTCTGGGAATCGGCCTATCTTTCTACTTCCATGCGCAGATCAAAGCTAACTTGATTTCCTTAGTTCCTCGATACCCAACGAATTCACAACCTGATTCAATACCTGGAGCAACTGCATGAGCGTCGCAAGGCTACGGCCGACCACACGACTCTGCTCCTCAACTGCTATGCCAAGCTTAAGGACATTGACAAACTGGAAAAGTTTATCAAGTCGCCGGGAGATCTCAAGTTTGATCTCGATACCGCCATTGCCATGTGTCGCCAGGGGGGATACTTTGAGCAAGCGGCTTATCTCGCAAAGCGGCATGGCGAAACAGAGATGGTTGTTGATATTCTTATTGAAGATTGTCAGCACTATGCGGAGGCGCTTGACTTTATATGGAGGCAAGAAGCCGAAGTGGTAGGTTTGCCGTCCAGCTGTCCACTTCCTAGCATCAATACGGGCATGATTTCATGTTTGGATTTAATGCATTGGCGGCTTTTCTGTCGCACCTTGAACTGTGTGTTCTTCGCTAACCTTATCAGGCCTATCCCTGTATGAAAAAGTACGCCCGCGTGCTCATCAAACACTGCCCGGAAGAAGCCACAAAGCTTTTTGTACTTTATTATACGGGAAAGTTCCGACCAAGAAAAACGATAGCGCCGGTGACTGGTGAAAGTGAAACACCATCAGCAATACTTCCCGGTGGCTTTACTTCTGGTGCCGCGAGCGCCGTACAGAACTTGTCCAACTACCTACCATTCCCGTACCTGAACAACACGTCTGGCAGCGGCACACCAGGCACAGCAAGCGCCAGCAACAAGCAGCTGGGCCATAATGGCCTCAGTCTGAGCGAAGAAGATCATCCACCACCAAAATACACAGTGCCTGTCCCACGAACAGCATTCTCGTCCTTCATCGACCACCCCACTGAGTTCATCACCTTCCTCGAGGCATGTCTCGACGAAGAGGAATGGAAACCCACAGACAGATCAGACCTCTACACGACCTTATTCGAGATGTATCTCCATAAAGCCGGCCAGAACAAAGGCCACCACCGCGAAGAGTGGCAAGCCAAAGCCAAGAAACTAATCGAAGGCGAACACGTCCCCATGGAAAGCTCCAGCGTCCTCCTCCTCTCCGATCTCTCCAACTTCAACGACGGCACCGTCCTAGTCAAAGAACAAGCAGGCCTCTTCTTTGACATTTTCCGATCCTACACCTCAGCCAAGGACACTCGAGGCGCCATCAAAACCCTACGAAAATACGGCCCCGACGAACCCCAACTATACCCCGCCGCACTCGCATACCTCACCTCGGACCCACGCGTCCTCGAAGAAGCCGGCCCCGACGAACTCGCCAGCGTGCTCTCCAAAATCGACAAAGACGGCCTCATGGCGCCCTTACAGGTCGTGCAGACCCTCGTGGGGCAGTCTGCAGGCGGCGGCGTCGCCACAATGGGCATGATCAAGCCGTACCTCTACGAAACGATTCTGCGTGAACGCAAAGAAATCGAAGTAAATCGTCGCCAGATTGAGACTCTCCGCAGCGACACCGATAAGCGCAGAGCGGAATTCGCAGATCTAGGGGCTAAGCCTGCTGTTTTCCAGGCCACGAGGTGCTCGGACTGCGGGCAGGGTCTTGATCTTCCTGCTGTGCATTTCTTGTGCAAGCATAGTTTCCATCAGCGGTGTTTGCGGGGCGGGGGAGGGGGAGGGGGAGGAGGAGGAGGCACAGGAGAGGAGGATAGTGGTGATGATGTGGAATGTCCGCAGTGTAAGGGGGGGAATGATTTGATTCGGAAGATGAGGGAGGAGCAGCGCAAGGCGGCGATGAAGCATGACTTGTTTAGGGCCGAGTTGGAGGGGAGCGAGGATCGGTTTGGGACGGTGGCGAAGTGGTTTGGGAGGGGGGTTATGGAGGGGGGGGAGGGGGAGGTGTAGTCTGCGATATGATGATGGTCGTGGTGTCTGTGTGTATATAGATTTGATGTGTTGAAGCGTGTTGTCGAGATTTGCGATTCACTTCGGGGGAGTTTGTTGGCGTTTGCGCGACGGGCTGTTGGCTGTGGTCACTGGTTGGTGATGCGCGAAAATCCGGCCTGTACTCCGTGATCATCGTTGGTTATTTATTAGTGGGGCACTCCATGTTTCCTTTGACGACGAACCTTCAGTCTGTCTGCCCAACTCTGCATCGTCCTTGCTCTGTGTTGGTCTGCATTGAATTACTCTGTGTACGGAGTGCCTTTTCTCTGATATGGAGTGTTTGCTTTGCCTTGGCCCTTGAGTTACTCTGCTCTGCATCATTAGGTACCTAGGTCTAAGGTACTACATCATAGGATTTCCGCGCATTCGGACCCACCCGCGTTTCACATTTCCAACCCATTGTGCGACGCGACAACATCGAACAAGTTACAACGTCACCATCAACCTCAGTAATAACCTCATTCCACCTTGATCCCCCCCGAGTCTAACCTTCCCAACAAAAGACCAGAATCGCAAATGGCATCCCGCAATATGACCAAAAACGGCACAATCCCCCACTCCCTCCCCTTCTTCACCCGCTCCCTCACAGCTTTCCTCTCCTCCCCCGACCCCTTCCGCATCCTCGCCACAGCCACCACCACAACAACACCACATCTCCCTGTATCGTCCCGGGCCCCCCCTCGCAACGGCATCCAAACCCTCATCGTGCTCGACTCGAGCTTCAATCCTCCCACCAGGGCCCATGCACAAATGGCCCTCTCCGCCATGCGCACCGCCGGGTCGGGCGCAAGGCTCCTCCTCCTCCTGGCGGTACATAACGCGGATAAGAAGGGATTTGCGCCTTCGGCGTTGGCTTCGCGGCTGGGCATGATGGAGGCGTTTGCGAGGCAACTCCTGCAGCAGCAGCAGCAGCAGGAGGAGGAGCGCGGGGAGGGTTCGACGGAGCAAGAAGGGGGAGGTGGTGAGAGTCTTGGTGAGGTAGACGTGGCGGTGACGAAGATGCCCTTCTTTGGGGACAAGGCGAGGAGCATTGCTGAGATGGGGGGGTATGCTGGGCTGGGAGGAGAGGATCCTGAGCAGGTGTATCTGTGTGGGTTTGATACTCTGGTGCGAATCTTCGATGATAAGTACTACGGCGGGGGTGTTTCTGTGGAAGAGCTCGCAGAAGGGACGCCGATGCAGAGAGCTCTGAGGCCTTTTTTTGCGATGGCGAAGCTACGCGTGACGATGAGGCCGGATGATGGATGGGGTTCGGCGGAGGAGCAGCGCGCGTATGTGGATGGGTTGGGGAGGGGGGATTTAGAGCGCAGAGGGGGGGATAGTTGCTGGGCGAGGAGGGTAGAGCTGGTAGAGGGGATTGGGGAGGTGGTGAGTAGCTCGCGAGTGAGGGAGGTGGTGAGGCGGGGTGGTGGTGATGAGCTGGATGGGCTGGTTGGGGGGGAGGTGCGGCGGTGGATTGAGGAGGAGGGACTGTATCGAGAGTGATCTTGAGATTGAAATCGATGGTGATGTTGGGATATCGAGAGTGAGAACCAAGTAACCGTCCCTCCGTATGGATTTTAAAGTGGTGATAGTTGCAACTTGCAACTTGCTGGTCTCTGCTCCTCGTGGTGTGCCTACCCTAAACTCTGGTTTTTTTCGTGCGGGTATCAAGATTCAAGCTCATGGTCGCAAGAGCTGCTATGGATAGCTTATAATTCAGCTTCAATCTTCCGACTTGCATTGTGTATCAACATGTAGAATTTGTCCTGATCCTCTTAGCGTTCCAACGCCGAGCCGCGTCTCGCGCATTAGTAGACGTGAACACAATATTGGACCAAACAAGCTTTCGTCAATACACCTCCACAATATGTAAATTGTCGTGGAAGAAGCGATCACAAATTTCCGGTCTATTTAGAGAGGCTTTCGCGGATTTTGTTATATAGCATCGCCAGAGACATAACCTTGCTTTCTTTATTTAAAAAGAAGGCACTATCAAACTTGCAAAGCATACGGAGTAATGCACCTTCAACTCCGATGGCGATGCCAATCGCGACGACTTCGGGGTGTGCTGCGCAATGAGCACAACGAGACCCATGTCAAAATGACCAACCACTGCGCTTCGCCGTGGAAGCAGAAAGAATTCACAATGGCAGCCAATGCGCGGCCCGCCATTGGTGCGCTGCCCGTTTGGCGGAGTCACCACTCCACTTCCAGGAACAAGTTCTCCGTGCACAACTGCAGACTTTTTTTCTGCCGCAACTCGACACCCACCCAAGAATCCGGGACCCAAAATTAAAAAAATCCCACCACACCGCCCGCCTCATTTTCTTCTATATAATGCCGTCCTCCCGCTCTCCCTTTCATTTTTTTTTTCTTTCTTCTTCATGTCGACAATACTTCAGTACGCCTCCCCCCCTACTATCCACCTTTCTTCAACAGCCATATTGGCTGCTTCCCCTCGCACACCCACTAACAACCTCTGCAGAAGAATCATTTCTATAGTATTCGACCTCCTCTTGGTTCCCTAAAAGAGCCACAGAATCCACCCTGGTTGATGATTGTATATCCTCGACACCCTAGAGTGAAAACTTTGGTCCTCTCGCTCTGTCCGCAAGGATGGCGGTAGTGTGGCGCTTGCGCTGCTCTGCTGTATAGAGAGATGTTCCCGCACGGCTGTGGCAACATGGCTGGGAAACTTTGTTGATGATCTCGACCCTGTTCGTGGTTTTCGCCTTCGGGCGCCTGAGCAGGGTGGGTGTTGATGGACGTCTGACAGGCGTTTTTTCTACTTTTTTTTTCATTGCGCGTCGGGCTTGCCTGGACGTGAAGAAGAATACTTTGCTCGACTGATATCTGTTTGCTCCTGCACCACGCATCAACCATTCACGTGCCCTGTTCCTCCATAGTCTAAATCCAACTGAAGTCCCTGAAAACTTGCTGCTGGTTCCGCCCCACACCCTCATCAGGTTAATTGGAGCGACGTGGACAGTGTACGAAAAAAAGAATCTGAACATGCGCACTAGGACTACGGATAACAATTTACGTCGATGGGTCTACTACAGTCTACGGATGTGCACAATGCGACATGGTCCCATGATCCATCATCCAGCTACATACTACCTATCTCCGATGATCCAACAGCTCTCATCCCCTCTTGCCCCCTCTTACCCGCCCCTCTCACCCCTTCGGCCCCCTCCGGATGACAGACTACAGTCCTCTCAGCTCTGTGTTACGCGAACGATTGCATTCTTGTTGTCTCGTTGTGCAACATCGCTTGGTGCGCGTCGGTCAGGATGCCCGGGCGAATTGCTGTTTCAGCTGTGGAAAAAGAGCGGCTGCCGGCAAGTGGACGACTCGGTCAAGTGTTCGTCGGCTTCTGAGCATACACAATGAACCTGTGTGTTTCCTTAGCATGATGAATAGGTACAGAACGAAAAAGGGGAAAAGTAAAGCAGGCAAGAGAGAAGAAACAAGAAAAAGCAAACCAAACCAACAGACAAATAGACGAGTACTCACATCTCTTTCAGAACATGCATATTCGGATCCTGGAGGTCCCTTTTCGCACCCTCCTCTATGGCATGAGCCTCCTCCTCCTCATGCACAGCCATTCTCAAGGCCGGGCCCAGACTGTCCACAAGGGCAAGCTCGTTCTTCAACGATAGCCGGCCTATCTGCTTCAGCCGCGCGTCTTTGGGCCAGGTATTAATCGGGACACCGAATCGCTTCTCCGTCACGTTGACAAATCCAGCCTCGCGCAGCCAAGTCGCGTAGTGCACAGTCTTGGTCCAATCGCGTCCCCCACGCAGGGCCACTTGTACGATCAACGAGAGCCATTTTGCAAACGCGGTCCCTTCGATGGGAACCTTGCCCATGCGCACGAAGGCCATGTTGGGCTCGTAGAACTCAATCCAACCACCAGGGCGGAGCAGCTCAAAGGCGCGGCAGAGGACGGCGGGGGTAGAGTCGAAGCAGATGAGCGTGTTCCGCAGGTGGATGTAGTCGTAGTTGCGGCCGCACTGCGCCGGCCACGCATCCTTTTCAAAGTCATGCAGCACGAAGGTCAGGTTGGGGAGCGAATGGGCGTGCTGGATGGCCGAGATGTCTGTCCCGGTGACATGGCAGGCCGGGTTCGCAGTTGCTGGACACGGGCTTATCTTAGTTTTGGTTTTGGAATCGGGAGACTGAGAAACCATGTCCACCAGTGCTCGAGCGAAGACAAGTTCAGAAACCGACCGTATTCAAGGGCCCATATGCCTGTCCCTGACGCAACCTCCAGCACCTGTTGCGGCTTCCGGACTGGCGCACGACCAAGATTGCCCTCCATTACCGTCAGATACAATTTGTGCTGCAAGTCTGTTTCCTTTCAATTTTGTCGCGGCCGAGTTAGAGAGTCATTACTGTCCGGTCTTGTCTCCCCGCGCGGGAGGATACCTAGAAGGGTGAGCTGACATACATACCTAGACGGTCTGACTCGTCCTTCAACCTGTGTGTCAGCATAGCTCTGTTGTTTATAAAGCCACATCTACATATATCATATATGAGCAATGGGGACACTCGCTTCGTCAACTGGTAGCAGGTACCCTTTCTCCCCGCCTAGACATTGTTCGTCAGCTGAGCGCAAATGATGCAGCTGCGTGTTATCTTCTCGTTTCTTCCCCCCTTGGGGCCTTGAGACTCAGCGAAAGGTGAAGTGCATACTTTGCCTCGATTTGCGTTGAAGCCTGCCGTCGCTACTGTTCGCGACTGAGAAATCTCTAGGCTCGCCACCTTTCGTGTTAATGACCTATACACCATGATTTTTTAAAAGAAAGACGAGATGAGAAAGATAGAAAGGCCTCACTTCATGTTGTTCTCACCTAACTCTGTGAGGTCGAAATCAGGTTCATACTTCAGTCCACAGTACGTGTATTCCTGGTCTTGAAGCATGATGAATATGAAGACCTGTGAGCGCGAACGCGTGCGTTTCTGCAGATGGTGAATGGTGTTTTCTTCTGGCTGAGAGTGGTGAGGAACTTGCTAGAGTGGCAGTCAAGATGTACGGTCTAGCCTTTTCGACACGCAGAGTAGCTGGAAGCGTGAGTGGATTATATATGCACACATGCGTACAGGTAGGTCTACGTACTTGGTAAGATAATTGTTCCTCGTTTTCTCTTTACAGCGCATCATAGCCATGCTGCTATTCGAGTCATGGTCTCGGACTTTATGACTTAATGCCACCACAATCTCGCCAAGGGTCACGTTAGCAGCAGAATCGTTGGACGAGAACGTGGGAGGCTCTCCTTCGTTACGCCGTACTACAGTGGCCATTTGCGCGTCCTCTTGATGTTCCACAGGGGCCTCGGATTCTGCGCCCTTACATGTCTTATGGCTCGAATTGAGCCGCTCTCTGCCCCTTGTTGCTCAACTTGACGGCAGCTGTGACCTCGGTGCCTGTGGAACAGTGAGCCTTCCAAGGTACTCTGAATCCTGATCAGTGCCCTGAGGAGGCTGGGGACGCTCGAAGCACCTCCATTCATAGCCGCATCGTTGCGCTTGTTGCGGACGCACCCGATTCGAATTGGGGTCCTGGATTCGAAGCACCGAGTCAAGGAGTCAAGGACGTTCTTGTATCAAAGTCAGATCACGTCGGGCAGAATACACCGGCTTGCTGTTCTTCGCGGGCACCGGGATATATCATGACTTCCTGTGCTGAGCCGGCTGCTCATCTTGATCACGCTTTGCTGGCATTCACATTTTACGTCAAAGGCGAATGAACAGTTGCCAGCGGCGATGTGCTCAAGCTGCCACATGCACATGCGTCGAGATGCGTGGACCTGTCTGTCATTCTGGCTCCGTCCCAGGCGCCTGGCGCCATCGGCCTGAAATTGTACATGACGGATCAAAGTTGAAAAGCCTCTGGGTGAGCGATGAGGTGAGTTTCGACACACGACCGAATTATCGCACCGGGACTTGCAAGAATCAGAGAGGATATGCAATATATTCGGTTCTCTGCTGGTGATGAAAGACTACTTGTGTAGGTAGTTGGGCCCGTCTATGATCTATCTGTGGGAAAAGAGCAGTTGCCAGCAAGTTGGAACGACTCGGTCAAGGCTTCATTGGCTTCTGAGCATACACATTGAACCTGTGTATTGCATCCCCTTAGCATACAGCACGAAAAGGGGAAAAGCGCAAAGGTAAGACAAGAGAAAGGAAAGAAAGAAAAAAGCAAAACAGACAAACAGTCGGATTAGGACATAGGTACTCACATCTCTCTCAGAACATGCATATTCGGATCCTGCAGGTCCCTTTTTGCACCCTCCTCTATGACATGAGCCTCCTCCTCATCATGCACAGCCTTTCTCAAGACCGGACCCAGACTATCCACAAGGGCAAGCTCGTTCTTCAACGATAGCCGGCCTATCTGCTTCAGCCGCGCGTCTTTGGGCCAGGTATTGATCGGGACACCGAATCGCTTCTCCGTCACGTTGATAAATCCAGCCTCGCGCAGCCAAGTCGCGTAGTGCACAATCTTGGTCCAATCGCGTCCCCCGCGCAGGGCCTCCTGGACGATCAACGAGGCCCATTTTGCAAATGCGGTCCCTTCGAGAGGGGACTTGCCCATGCGTACAAGGGTCACGTTGGGCTCGTAGAACTCGATCCAGCCACCAGGGCGGAGCAGCTCAAAGGCGCGGCGAAGGATGGCGGGGGTAGAGTCGAAGCAGATGAGCGTATGTCGCAGATGGATGTAGTCGTAGTCGCAGCCGCACTGCGCCGGCCACGCATCCTGTTCAAAGTCATGCAGCACGAAGTTTAGGTTGGGGAGCGAATGGGCGTGCTGGATGGCTGAGATGTCTGTCCCGGTGACGTGGCAGGCCGGGTTCGCAGTTGCTGGACACGGTTTATGTGTCTTAGTTTTCGGTAGAATCGAACGACTGAGTAACTACACCATGACTTATTTCCACCAATGCTCGAGCGAAAGCAGCGCTGCGTGGGAAAGAAAACTCGCGAGTCGCGATCGGGCGAGAGAAGTTCAGACACTCACCGTATTCAAGGGCCCATATGCCTGTCCCTGACGCAACCTCCAGCACCTGTCGCGGCTTCCGGACTGGCGCACGACCAAGATTTCCCTCCATAACCTTCAGGTATAACTTGTGCTGGAAGTCTGTTTCCTTTCAATGTTGCCGCGGCCGAGTTAGAGCCATTGCTGTCCGATCTTGTTCCCGCACGGGAGGATACCTAGAACTTAAAAGGATGAGCTTACATACCTAGACGGTCTGACTCGGTCTTCACGTGTGTGTTAGCATAGATCTGTCTTGATAAAGATACATCCACAATGGTTACATGTGTACATGTGAAATACAAGAGACGGCAAGTTGAAACGGTGAGGGACAGAAAAATAAATAATGGGGAGCACTCAACGTCGTCAACTGGTAGCAGGTACCCTTTCTCCCCGCCTACTAGACATTGTTCGTCAGCTGAGCTCGAATAATGCAGCCAAGCTACGTGTTATCTTCTCGTTGCTTCTTCATTTGACCTTGAGACTAAGTGAAAGGTGAAGAGCATAGTCATACTTCGCCTCGATTTGCGTTCAAGCCTGCCGTCGTTACTGTCACTGTTCCCGACAGAGAAACCTCTAGGCTCACCACCTTTCGTGTTAATGATATGTTCACCAAGCTTCTCAAAATAAAGATGGTTGGCATCCGGAAAACAGAAAGATCTCACGTCGTGTTGTTCTCACCCAACTCCGTTCGGTCGGTATCAGGCTCATACTTCAATCCACAGTACATGTATTCCTGATCTTCGAGCATGATGAATATGAAGGCTCGTGAGCGGTTGCGCAATGCGAACGTGCGTATTGCAGATGGAGTGAGAGTGGCAAAGAACTCGCTCAAGTGGGTGTCGAGGTGGACGGCCTAGCCTTTTTGACACGCAGAGTAGTTGGAGGCGAGAGGATTATATATATATACATAGGCATATATATACATTCGCATAGGTATATACGTACTTGGAAATACTCGATTTATCTTTCCAGCGCATCATCTGATTCATACCCAAGCCGCTGCTCCATCCCGCGGTCCAACCACTGACCAGATGACCTACACAAACAGCCATGAACACGAACACGCCCTGAAATGGCAAACCTGCAGTTCCAAGTCGTGTACTGAACCTAAGGAATCAGCTTCTGTCCTTGTTTTACAAACCACCCGGCCCCAGGTGTGTCACGGAAAGCAGATCTTTCCATCTCTAGATTCGATGGTGTCACATGGGCGCCGTCGGACGGTGGACATCTTAGCCCACGTCATAGAGGATATTCGCATTGAATTTGCAGCAGGAGCGGCACGGAGCTCACCTCCGAGCCGCTTAAGCTTTACGGAGGATCGTCTCGATCACTTAGCAGGAACTTGGAAGCAGAGGAGACCTAGGTAGACATGTTAGTCTGAGGTTCATGTACATATATAGATGGAGGACTCGGCCTCTCATGATCGCAATACGTGGGTTGAGGCGACCTTCCTATGTGCATACATGTAAGCCATCTCCTGCTCCTCTAGATCACGCAGAAGCTCAATCATCGAGCCTGTGATGCTTTGCAATCGTTTTTCTCATGTTTTGACCGTTTTTAGTGAGAGAGTATCCCCCCAAAAAGTGTCCCCCGGGACAGGTACGACTGCAGTTCCCTCCCGGGATTTATACTGTAGATTCTTGTCCGGGACATCCCAAGTTGAAGGAGCCGTCGGGACGTCCCGGGACTGCCCATTTGAGTCTCAATGATCGGGCGAGAACTGAGTCCTCCAGAGTCCTTTTGAAAGCCAAAGCCGATTGTTGTTCTATGATATGAGGATTTCTCCTGTTCCAAGCCCCAAAACATCGGCGCTGGTGACAGATAGCGATGCAGACTTCTCCAGTCTTGACACTAGATAGTGTGTAATTGTTTGCTTTGTCGCACGACTCTCCCAATTCACCAGAAGCTAGAAAGCAACACTCTCACCAGCACACCATCTGAGCAAGAAGGCAAGAAGTTCGTTGATTCAGATTGTTTTGAACCGAATTTACCGAGGCGAAGGAGGGAGATCTCGTCAATCACTGCGCCGTGAGGAACTACTACAATTTTGATCAGTTTGGTGGAAGTTGACAGACGACATGATGACAAAAAGAACAAAGCCGTAGAGCTTTTTCAATGGTGTCTCTGATGCATCGATGGTTTGCGTTGTTAACGTGAACTGTTGAAATGGGGGGAAAGAGTACATACAGAGTCAAGACGAGAGAACGACAAAAGCGAACACGGATACGCTCACCACTCACTTTCCTTCGACAATAATCTGTCAACGCCAATTCATCAACCATCAACAACACAACACAACGAGAAGGGAAGGTGCGCGTGAATGATGTACGCAGCCGGCTGCATAGCAATGTACGTATATACATATATAGTGGACCATGGCGGTGTATCGCCATGATACCATACGATGCAAAGAAAGAGGGCAACTGTGAAAGCAATACAAAAACACAAACAAATGCAATACTACCGCAACCTTGTCTATCCTATCCGCTCAATGCAATACTCATTCTTGTCTTGAAACAGTTCTAACAATGCTAATGTCACCCATCCACCCATTCACCCATCACGAAGCTCATACAGAGTAAGCATCGCGAACCTCTTCAAATGAATCAAAGTTTCCCCTCGACGGCCGCACCTCCATCAAAACCCGCAACAAATTGAAAACCACCTCACCAGAATCCCGTCCTGATGTCAACGCAAGCCCTCAGGGCCGGGCCTACACCTCATACGCCCTCCCACTCCCCCAGCTCCTCCCAATCGTCCTAAAATCCTTATACCTCCCGTCCTCCCCCATCACATCAAACCTCTTCAACCCCATAACCTCCGACGTAAACCCACTAAAATAGAACCCAATCACCACCACAAAATACGTCAACACCAAGATACTTCCCTTGAAGTAATTGCTCTTCCCCTCCCCATACACATAACTCAGCAAAAACACACACAATATCACCGTCACCATATCCCACTGCGGGAACAGCAGCGAAAATGTATAATTGCTGGGGTCTCCCCCGGGAGGAATCGTCGCATATACAGCCGAGAAGAGCACCAGGGCTGGGATCTGTAGCAGACACACTTGGAGAGCGTAGGCGGAACCGATTTCCATGGAGAGAGCAATGTTGCCGTTCATGGCGAAGGAGATGGCGTTCTGGGGAGGGAGTTAGCTGGATTCGTGTGTGTGTGTGTGTGTGTGTGTGTATAAAAAGACGAGCAAACCCAAAACCTGGAACCAAAGAAAAGACGAGGAAAAAAAAAAGGTTGAAAAGCAAAACGTACCAAAAATTCAGTCGTATTGGGAACTAGCGCAAATAGCGTAATCCCCAAAAACTTCTGGTCAATCGAAAAACTCTCCAGCACCACATCCACCGTGTCCACCAAGATCTCTGCAATCACAGCATACAAGAGCGTAGCCCCCAACAGGATAATGGCGCTCTTGGAACGTCCCCAATTTGGTGCATCGTGGCCTCCGTGTCCACCCGCATGCGCCGTAGCCGTTTCCGCAGCCACGGTGCCATCGTCGGCTGCCGCGGCATGGTGTCGCACGGTGCCGTGCTGGCCGGGTAGGTTCGAGGCTTTGCGTGTACGGTCTCGGTCTCGAGAGGCAAGCGTTACAGCTGTGGCCGCAATCTGAGCAACCTCACGCACGAGAGCCGTGTTGTCGGCTTGGCTGAGACCGGGCACATTCATAAGTGACCGAGTAGACTCTGCGCCCTTGGGGGGGACAACGTGAGGCGTACCGGAGACAGCACCCTCGCTGGTGCAGGCGTTGGAGTTGGAGTTGGAATTGTTGTCCGAGGGAGTCATGGCGGGCGTGAGACGATCTTCAGGCCGTGACTGCAACCCTACCTGTTTGAGCGACAGTCCCAAGATGCGCTTGTAGAGGTGAGAGTCGCGGATGTCAGCTCCAGTAGTCTCGGCGCCAGAGGGATGCGAACCTCGCGCGACGGAGAGATGCTGCTGCTGCTGCCCGTCATCCTGTCGCTTCTCTTCCACATCTGCGTTCCAAATCACCGCCGCGTGCGTCCGCAGCGTGAACCAGAGACCGATAAGGTAGGAAAAGAATAGCATGGCCGCCGCCAGGTAGCAGTATGGCCGCACGGCCTCGAGGTAGAAGCGGTCATCTAGCGCCGGTGCCTGGGAGAAGTAGCATCGGCGACAATCGCGAGCGTCACCGCCGTGGCCGCCACCACCTGAGCCGAGGTCTTCGCAGTCCGTACAACTCAGCTCGTGCGTGCCGTAAATCTGGTAGAACAAGGTTGGGCAAAAGGCACCCACCACAGCAAAGAGAAGCATGGTGGACGTGACGCCCGCAGATCTTGCATTGAACCTCTGTGTCTTGCGCTTGAGCGCACCAAAACACATGGAAATACCGGGCAGGAACAAGATACCGGCGAAGATGCTTCCAACGATGCTGCCTTCGACAAGAGGGCCCTTGCCTTGGCGGAGAGCCACGCAGTAGAGAAAGACTTCGACCACTGTAGCAAACAAGGCATTGATGGCGGCTCCCAGCCCCATTGACGATTGGGCCGAAATAGATGCTACGGCTTGGCCAATGAAGTAGGCCAACGGAATGATGGACAACAGGCCGGCAGAAAACAAGAAGGCGGGCGACGTGATGAAGTTCTCCCAGTGCAAGACGCCCTCTAGAACCCACCAATCAAAGATGACAAAGCAGACAACCGCCATGAGATTGATGAGGAAGATATTGGTCCCGTCCACGGTGTACTTCCAGTATTTTGATCCAACAGCCCGGTACGTGCATACCAGGATGGTTGAGTCGGCGGCATCATCACTTCGCATGTAGTCCATGTGCGACTCAAACGACAGCGCCAGAGGATGACGGCGTAGGTGGTCAAAAAGGAGAATCGTGACCTTGCCCATGGGAATCCAAAAGACGAGAAACCAGCAAATGGCCGACGTGATGATCAGAGACGGCGAGATGAGACAGTGAAAGAAGACGAAGAAGATGACACGCCCAACGTTCCACTCGCCACGGCCAAACAGCCGTCTCTTCATCCGAGGGGGCATTTCGCAAGATGCGCCACGCCTTCCTCTTCCCAACAAACTCTCCGTCTCGCTGTGCTCGGAATCGATGCTTCGGCGAGATCGCCCAATAATCGATCGGTTTCGGTCAGGGCCAAAGAAGAGACGGCCATACTCCAGGTCGCCATTCTGCCATTGCTCATACTCGGCCATGGTTCTGCCTTCATCCTGGTCCTCGTGCAGGTAGGCCTCATCCTTTTCAAGGCGCACAAACTTGCCAAAGGGATAAAAGAGATATCCTGCCAGACCCCACAGCACTCTGCCATACTCTCTGCCACTAGGGGCTGCTGAAAAAAGAAGGCACACAATGGCGCCAAATGCAGCAAGACTTGCCATCCACCAGCCAAACATCAATGTCCAGACGACATTGAAGAGAACCAGCCATCGACTGACGCGACCGCCGGGATGGGAATGAATGTCCGCCTGGGCAAACTTTTGGATAGATCTATCCTTCTTGTACAGCGCGGGTTTCCACACCCTGATACCAAAGGGATGTGTCTCATTGATTGCCTGTTGTCTATCCTTGAGTGTGAAGCTTTCAGCGTCACTAATTTCGTCTTCGTCTTCGTCTTCGGATATTGACTCGATAGGCTCTTCCTCGATTGGCTCTTCAACATTGCTTTCCTGCTCCTCCTCATCTTCCTCTGTCGTTATTGTTGGCACGCCACCCCGAGCGAGAGTATCAGGATCCTCTTCTGCTTCGGCGGCGCGATACGATTGGATGCGCGATAGGGTTGTGACTTGCTGCTGAGATCTTCGGCGGGTAGAGTATCCTTGACGCTCCGCTGCGACTTCGTGTAGGTCATCATCGGCAGAAAAAACATCGCCCCGATGGGGAGTGTTGGACGAGGTTCTTCGTGGCATGGGTGGTTTTCGCAAACGAGAAATTGACTTGACTTTGTGAGGTGGCTTGAAGCCTGGTCGTCCTGGCTGGGGTGTGCCTCTCGGAGTAGATGGCTCTTGTGAAGACTCGCCTCGCGTTTGGCTGCTACTCGCGGTTGCCGGAATGTTTATGGAACCTAGCAGGAGTCAATGTCAGATTAGTCACAGAGGTTGATACTAGTACACTAGCATTCAATTACTTGACGCAGGGAGTAGAAAAGGAAATGGGAAAAAATGGGGGAGAGCGTCCCATCCAGCAGAGATCGAGGTGTAGGCTGTAGCACATACCATATCCAGCACCGGGTTCAGGTCGGTGACGCACGGTTTCAGTAGATTGATAACTCTCCCCGAAGCCATCTCCTGGCTGACCGGCCGTGGAGTCGCGGGCATTGTTGCTGGCATCAGTGGGCGATGTTTGAACAGTTTGACGGCGGCCTGCAGACGCGTCTTGATGTGAAGGATCCATGGTTCACGCGAGGCGACACCGTGGCCAAACAGGTATTCTGCGTCGTAGGAGACCTGTTTGGTTGACAGATCGATGTTGTACGACGACAAGGAAGAAGCAAGTGAACACAAGCCGACAGGGGGCGACGGCCAAAGACAACAAATATGTCTTAGAATGCGACGAACTGCATTCGTGCGCGCGTCAGGCTGAGTCTGGAGGCTCGAAGTTTTAAGTCAGGCTAGCAATGGGCTTTTCGATGGGTTTCCCAAGGAAATTAAAAACAAAGAACCATGACAAGCTAGAGTGGAGGCGAAGCCAGGAAAACGTTGACAAACAGTTGCCGCTACGAGGCTGCTGCGGATAGCGCAAGGCGACCAAATCGACTAGAGGTAACCGAGTCTAGAGCGGCCAACCGACGCGACACCAACGGGTCTGGATGTGGTGCCACGAGGGGATGACGAACGAAGGACTCGACAGTCAGCAGGGGTTGTTGCGAACTTGCGATAGTGGCTGGGCAGCGCTCCCAACTGCGAACTGAATAACGGTGAATGGGCGGTGGATGGAAGGATGATGTGATGGTGGTTGACTGGTGGGTTTATTCGGTGGAGAATCGAGATGGATTGGACGGGGACGCGTGTTGTGAGCGCTCCACGTGCGATGAGGTCACTTGGGAAGTTGAGTGGAGGGAACGTTGGAAGTTATACATAAGACTCAAGAGTGACTCCGTACATACAACTTAATTCTCGATAGAAGCTGCCACAACAAAACGGCCGGGAGACCAAAAGCAGCAGCAGCAGGGATAATCAAGCCAGGCTCCTCGGCCAAATGACGCCAAAAGAATCACCCGTGACCCGACTCCCGAGTCCACCTGATATTCTCCTTGTCTCTGGAGTCTGGTCCACCTCTCGACAATCGCGTTCCGTGTCTCTCATAGTCTCCGTCCTGCGGCTGAGCCTCTGAGGGCATCGCCTGCTCCGAAGGGAGAGACACGACACGCATTTACATTCAAGTGCGCCTCGGCTTTGGCAAATGACCGCGCAAAGAGCTGCCTGCCCAACCCAACAAGAACGGCCGATAGCCCTTGAACTCTCCCGCCGTCGCACTACATACCTACCCAAGGTATGTTTATCTCAGGTCAACGGCACATTCCACGGCAGACGTTTCTAGGCATCGCACAAGAATCCTGTTGAAGATGCATAGCATCTCCGCGGTGCTCCTGGTATTCTTCCTTGGCCGCATATGCCATACATACAATGGGCACACCACACACGTCAATCCTGTGGCTTGGCAGCGATTTGCTTTGTAGGCATACTGGATCGTTCAATCAGAGTTGGATGACATGCACACACTTAGGAATACTACGCTGCGGCCCACGTCGCGTCCCGGAGATGTACGCAAGCTTATCTCGTCAAGCTTAACTCCTTGTAGCGTATGCGACTCGATCAACATACATAGCATTGCTTTATATGATACTGTCAGGCCTGGCACTTGGCGAGAGCATTTGGCGGCTGTCGGCCACTTGGCAAGCCTCTTGAGTCTTGGCTGGAACCTTCAGCTTTGTCGCCATGACCGTTATATGTACTCTGTAGGTACGTACCTAAGATACCTATGTACCTCTGCGGGCAACGCCACTTTCGGCAGTTTTGGTGCCCGCGTGCCACATTCCCCTCGGAGCGGCAGAACCCTCGCGCCGTAGCCACTTTTCCGAGACTTTGCCTTCTAGAGGTAGTAGGTACCTACAGTAGCTGTGGCTAGTGTCAGGCCTTCACCAGCCTCGCCACCAGCCTCGTTATCCGGGCCGCCTATGCTTACGAGACGCCTGCAGCCTTGGCTTTGTGAAGCCAGCTTCGTCTCCATCCCGCTTGTACGTCAGCAACCAGCTCCGATTAACCTCATCTGTCGTAACCACCAGCGCCCATCACACAAGTATTTCCGATACATCGCTGAACCCATCGCTTGCATCCGCAACCGCTTCCCCTTCGTCAATCCCTCCTTCGGAGAGCGCATCTCAACCATGGCGCTCGACGAGTACTACCACAACAAGATCGAGGCGATGAAGCTCGAGATCCTCAAGGGTCAAGCAGCTCTGCGCCGTCTCGAAGCCCAGCGGAACGACTACAACTCCCGCGTACGGTTACTTAGAGAAGAGCTGGGACTGCTCCAACAGCCCGGCTCGTATGTTGGTGAAGTGGTCAAGGTCATGGGCACCACCAAAGTCCTGGTCAAGGTTCACCCGGAAGGAAAATATGGTGAGGACATATATAAAGATGCAACTGCGTCCACCCCTTTCCCGCTGTATTTCGCAATGCTTTTGGTTTCTCAGCAGAAATACTAACACGCCTGCGCCGCAGTGGTTGATGTTGCCGACAACGTTGATGTCACCAAACTCACAGCCGGCAAGCGTGTCGCGCTCGTCTCAGACAGCTACAAGCTCGAAAAGCTCCTGCCGTCCTCCGTCGATCCCCTCGTCTCTCTCATGATGGTAGAAAAGGTCCCAGACAGCACATACGACATGATTGGTGGTCTGGACCAGCAAATCAAGGAAATCAAAGAAGTCATCGAACTCGGTCTCAAGCACCCCGAGCTATTTGAATCCCTCGGAATCGCTCAACCCAAGGGAGTCCTTCTCTATGGACCCCCCGGCACAGGCAAGACGCTGCTCGCCCGAGCCGTAGCCCACCACACCGCCTGTAAATTCATCCGTGTCTCCGGCTCAGAACTCGTGCAAAAGTACATTGGTGAAGGTTCCCGCATGGTCCGCGAGCTCTTCATCATGGCCCGAGAGCACGCCCCCTCAATCATCTTCATGGACGAGATTGACTCCATCGGATCTTCCCGAGTAGAAGGCTCTTCAGGCGGTGATTCAGAAGTTCAGCGCACAATGCTGGAACTGCTCAACCAGCTCGACGGCTTCGAGCCCACCAAGAATATCAAGATCATCATGGCGACCAATCGTCTGGACATCCTGGACCCGGCCCTCCTGCGTCCCGGTCGAATCGACCGAAAGATCGAGTTCCCGCCGCCTAGCGTTGAGGCAAGAGCCGATATTCTGAGGATTCACAGTCGCAAGATGAACCTCACGAGGGGTATCAACTTGGCCAAGATTGCTGAGAAGATGAATGGCTGCTCTGGGGCTGAGCTAAAGGGTGTGTGCACCGAGGCTGGCATGTATGCTCTGCGGGAAAGGAGAGTGCATGTCACGCAGGAGGACTTTGAGCTGGCTACTGCCAAGATCTTGAACAAGCATGATGACAAGGAGGTTTCATTGGGTAAATTGTGGAAGTAGAGGATTATTCGTGGCATTGGAGGGGTTCTTGCGCCGGTTGGGTTGGGTTCTGGTGCATAGATGAGGGACTGCCGCTGGCTGTCAGGATAGTGGTCGTATCCGTAATTCGAAACAAGGAAGGGTTGAACCATCATGGTCTTTCCTCACCCCTCTTCTTCTCTTGTTTTTGCACTTTCGCTGTCTCTGCAGGTTGTCTGGTTGTGCATCGCCCAGGTATGTACATATCTCAGGCTGAGACGCACCACCGTCTGATAGTCACGTGGAAGCGGACGTCTAGAATGGACCAGAGATCAATAGAGCCCACCTACGTGCAGTCCGATAATCGCGTAACATCCGAATCGGCCCATGATATCCAACTGCATTTTGACGAGATAGAGTTCCTTCGCGGCCATCGCTCTACGTACATGTCTGTGTATATCGCTATATATTGGACGCCATGAATAGATCCATTCTTGATCTGTCTACTTGTGTAGAGGACACACAACGTAGCTCTCGCTGTAGTACGGAGTCAGAGCTCACATCGTGATCCCTACATACTACCGACAATGCGATATCAAAACATACAATACGGAGAAAAGTGGAAGGACGAACGGGTTGAGAGCAACAAGGTTCAGGCCGAATCTCTGCATCACTCACATCGGATTTGAATGAGAGGGGCTCATCGGATCCCGCTCGCGAAGGACGTTAGCCGGCCTCGAGACATTCTCTGGCCATGTCGCGAGATCTCATGGACAGATAATTCGACTTGCTGCCGGCCGTGGGGCGTGGGATGAGGTGTCATCGGCCCAACAGATGCGTTCTCATCGAGAGTCTAAGTTCCGAATGCATATGGTGAAGTCCTCGAGGAGACATGTCTGAGCGTAACAGTCGGTCGGTGAGCTTTCTGGTCGATATATGTCAAGGTGAGCCTGTATGGTATTTTGGACAGACGTCAAGTTATGGATTTGGTGCTCTGATTTTCTTTTCCCTCCATCTATTCGCTTGTGAGTGAGTGAATGTGTGTATCACAGTGTGTGTGTGACGATGGACAACGGGCTCTCTCTTTCTTCGCTTCTGGTTTCCTACTCTGAGCCAAGGACGATACATGCTACGAAATATGGATAGGATGAATGTAGGGACAGGAGTCTTAAATCATGAGCACCTCGAGCAAGCGGCGGCGAGCAACGAAAGATCAAGTGAAAGATGGGCCGTCGTTTGAAGAGCATACGGGGTGGAAGTGAACTGTGAATGGGAATATGAGAACTCACTTGAGTCGCTTCCAACCATATCCGCCACCTTCTCCCCCAATTCTAGGCGCCAGCCATTATCCATGTCCTAAAACCCATCTCTCGGCATGTTGGGTGACATTTCAGACCATGTCACCATGCTGTGGATGCGAGATCAGAAAGAGTCTATGAAGACGTTGTCAGAATCGTCGGATCGAATCAAGCCAGGTTTTATCAGCTTCGGTGTTTGGAGTAATGGTACGTAATAAAGCTCGCGAGTCACCAGAGCAGATGCGACCCTCTAGGCAAGTCAAATGGTCTGCTTGATGTAAAAATAAATGATCACCGTGTTGAACGATTCACGTTGGCGTGTAACTGCCTATAACGGTACCGGGTGCTCGAGCATAACCAGATAAAGGCGCATATAGCTAGAGCTTATGCCCCTAAGGGTCAAGCAGAAGGTGCTTCATGCCGTATCCCGAACCGTACAACTGACTTTTAAGCAGCCCGACTTCAAGTGTTTTCCTTACCTGCCCTAGTATCCATGCTCTCATCCTTTACTTCTTGCTTGCAAGTCTCTCCCAGGTGTACCACAGCAGCAAGAGCTCCTGATATTGTTTTCTTTGACAAGTGTAGGACAGCAGCAGGCACTCCGTAATTTCTCGTATCCTTTGCTGGTCTGGCTCTCCTCCTTCAGCGATCCGCGTCTTCGTTATGCTCCATGTCTTCTTACCGGCGAGTATATGGCCACTCTCCGGAGCAAGCTCTCAAACGAGGAACTGGGAAGCGCACAGCATTATCCACACATACAGCAATAGGGGACCACGGAAGCGAAGAACATCGTAGAGGAGTTGACAAAAGAGGTTGAGCCTACTACCTCTCGTTTTGCCAAGTAAAGTACCTTTACAGACACGTGAGTGCTAAAGTCGAATGAGATGATCTCATGGCGCACCCATCGTGACCAATCGTGCGTCTACGTGGATTCGTTCACCCACATTTTTTCTTGTATCGGTGGTTTTCAGCAACTTGATGATTTTTGTGAGATGCACGGGGTACGAGTGACGTGTTACGGCCGAGGGTCTGATGATGCACCAACGTTGACGAGCACACCACCGTGCTACCAATCGTTTTCTGCGCGCATTGGATAATAATGCAGCAGATATCCCCTGAAAGAATCCAAAGAGGCAGCAAGGCAAGGAAGAGTGGCCGGCAGTAACTTATGAGGTATGTATCTTCATAAAATTCACTCGCCGTCACACGCAGTGAGTGGGATGGGGATGGGACCACATGTAGCGGTCATTTTGCACGGGCTTGTGCGTCTTCGCCTAACTAACTTTTCTCACATTTACTATTACATGCCTTACGTGCTTCACTGCCTCTTCGTGCTGTTATTATGCATAGCAAGTCTTCACAGAATCATCTGCGATCACTCCCTCGAAAGCAATGACGTCATGGCCAGACAACTCCGTTTTGTTCGCTTCGCCTGAGTTTTGCCTTAACAGAGTCGGTCGAAAGAGGAACAGAGAGAAACAACAAAAGATCATGATGTAGTGTACATCGGCGGCCGGAACCTAGCAGAACAAAGGCAAACTCATTTTTAGGTGCATACTTGTTACTAGCACGAATTTGCCTTTGACTTGCATCTCGGTCAGCGGCTTGTGTGAATTGGTGGCCGCTGTTTGAAGTTTGAACGCAAGATGGGGACAAGGAAGTGAGCAAGTTGTGGAATTGGTTGAAAGCCCAATCGAGTCTGGACCGGGAGTGCCAAGTGTTCATGTGGAGTCGGTGACGTCTTCTGGCGAGGGGGGCCACGAGGGAAGGTGGGAGCACAAGCAGAATGACGTTTCTTGAGTGTCTTGACTCTTGACTCTTGAGGACCTGATGAGGCAATTGCGGGCGCTTCGCAAGTTCTCTTTGTGCGCATTGCGCAATGGTGCACCAGTCTGGCCGCCGCCTGCTATTCTGCCATGACACCAGCAAACTTGCAACCGCAGATCCCTCTTTTGCTCTTCTTCCCCTCTTCCGCCACGGCGTTGCAATCTGCAAGTCGTTTACTGCCAATCGTCATCATGGTGCGTGCTCACAGCTGCCGGCTGGTCTGATGCCGGTTGAGTCGGTTGAGGGGACGTTGCCGTGTAATCACATCAATGCTGCGCAGACACCCCTCCGCCAGCCACAGGGTCCGTACTCAGCGTAGACAGACGGGCGGACTGCATCAGACGAACCTACCTAGCTTCTGTACCTACTTAGGTAGGAGATGGATCGCACCCCGACCAGTCCACAATTCTTCGTGATGCTATATTCTAACGTCAACCAGACTTTGTGAGTTTGTGAATTGTGAGCAGTGAGCACTCCAATGTAGTAGGTATGTATTTGGCTAATCCACGCCATCGAGCTTAAGTCATTAGCTGCCGCGACGGCCGTGGACCAGAATCCAGGCACACGAACCAAGCGGCGGCCCCGGACAAGCCTCTGGACAAACCTTCCTGATTCCTGAGTCCTGAGTTCTGGTCCAACCTCAAAAGTTAGATTTCCTACCTCACATGTCGGCCTCTGTCCGTCCGTCATGAAGCCATCTCGTATCGTCTCTCGCCAGCTTACACGCTCACGAACACGACAGCCCGCTTAGCAATCTGCCGATCACTTCCGCAACCCTCACTGTGGCGTTGTGGCAGGCTGCGCGCGAATTGAAGTGAATGTTTAAAAATAAAATAGACATAGTTCAACTTCTGCAGAGAGAGCAAAGCGAAGACAAACAGGAGCTTTCCTCGCCCGATCCCTCCCCCTTCTCGTTCCTCGCGGCCCTGTCTCTTGACGTGTGCATCGGTCCGTTTGATGCCCTCGAGACAACAGCTTTGTAAGGGAGGCAGAAACGCAAGACGCTGACACCGTGTCGGGCACGATTTGTCGAAACCCATATTGGTCGTTGACTACCGAATGACGTAGGCAACTTGGCCTGACGGATGAGGGTTTTCGTAAAAGGGACATCGGAGCAGAGAAGCGGCTGCGGTAGAGTGGGATGATGTACCTGCTGCTCTTGAGACGACCGGACGTAGCTTTATATCGCGATTCGCGGCTCCCTAACAAGTCCCCTGTACGCAGGTACCTCTTCAGCATGACATTCTTCTTCCCAACGGGGCCCCAGCCGGGGAATCGCCAGATACCTGGGGTTCCGCAGCATCTCGGCTGAATTAACCTTCGTGAACGAATGTGCTCCTTAGGTATGTACATACATAGGTACATACGCCTTAAAGTCATTGGCATTATGTACTCCGTGAAATACAGCAGACTACCTACCTCCTACCTAACGTGCATTCGCTTTGGTTTGATCCTCCCAGTCAGCCTCCGTGCACTCCCGGGCGCTCCAGGCGCTGTTCCAAGCCCCAACATAACGCCACCGGCACCACCGACACCAGTGACCACCCGCAGAGGGTTTGCTCAGGTGCAGCTGTCCGTACCCGCCACTGGCCAGTGGCCACCGGTCGCGCCTTCCCTTATCAATTATCAATCCCTATTACTGTACCCACCCCCCCTCCCTTCTTCAATCTGGCTCAGGAGTCAGGGTCCTTCTTCTGCTTCCTCGACTCTCGTCTTACCGCCACTCTTTTAATTACTGGGCCTCTGACGTGCCGTCCATCTGTCTTGTCTCATCTGCTGCATCTGCTGCATCTGCATCCCCATCTTTTGTCGTCTGCAGTTTGCTTTCCTCCTCCGTCTCTTCTTCTGCTGCCCCTTTCCCTGTGCTCCTTTTCTTGCTCATCCGCGTCCGCGTCCTCGTCTTCGTTTTATCCCATCTCGCCATCGTCGCCAATTCACCACGTTTTCCGCGCACACCTCAGGATACTGCACATTCTCGACGCTCGAGCGATCCTTCGTGTACATAGACGCCCTCGCCCACGCCCTCGCCCTCACCTCGCCTTCACCTCACTCCCGCCTCGCCTCGGCATCTTTACCGCCGTCACCTTCGCCTATTCACCACCTTCGCAACACCGTCATCGCCATCTGCAGCCGCGTCACGTGCGGTCTTCCTGTGCCAGTCGCCAGCATATTTCATATACCCCCCTTTCGCCTCCTCCCAGTCATACGCGTACAACGCATTAGCCATGACTCCATGATATACAGCTCGACCAGCATCTCGTTGTGACGGAAACATAAGCTGGCACTCGAGACGTGGCGATCCTCGATTCGTTTACACTTTCCAGAAAAGGCGACGCACCACCGTCGCCGTTCCGAAACATGAAGACGCAATCGCGGCGCTCACCCGCGGCTATCACTCCGTATCATGCCCACAACTATAGCGCTCGCTCGCACAAGCCGACTAAAGCTACAACATCACCTGCCACATCGCCCCGAGCACCATATTCCGTGGGCCAGAATTATCCACCGATGCTCTCACCGAAACGAGACGTAGAAACCCGACGGGCGCCTAGTCCCAATTATTTCGGCCTCGTTGTTGAGTCTGGAAACGACCCTAGGGACTCCTCAGGGCTCGCACACCACAATTGGAGTCCAAGCTCATCTGTCAAGTCGTTCGACGCTGCGCTCCCAAGGCAGGTGGGCTTGGAATCAAACTCCGAGTTCGAAGCTTTCAGGAAGGCGGCCGACCTCAATAGAGGAAAATCTTTTAGTCTGGCGAATGCACAACCTATGCCGCCCACCCCATATCCCGCTTTGGTGCGCCCCCCTCCGCCCAGATGGCAAGCCATCACCGGTGACACGACGGGCTCCGATGCCTCCCCGCCCAAATCCATCTATTCTTCCAGACCTCGCCCTATGGCACAGGGCGAGGCTCCAAGCGATAGCGGTAGTGCCCATGATTCGGCACCTTTCCCCTCAGATTTGAAGCGCAATCCTGAATCCACAACATGGTCGCCTTCTCAGCTTACCGGTGGCACGCGACGCTTCAAATCTCCAGGCTTGATTGAAATACCGACGCAGACGCAGCTAGTTCTCCCAAATCACAAAGTCACTGCTGCTCGATTATCTCCAAATCAGAAAGCGACTGACTCTCGCTTGTCTTTGAATCTACCGAGATTTGGCCCCCCGTCGCCGCAGATGCGTGATTCAAATCGCGCTTCAACATTGCCTTCAAAGTTGGAGCAGGCTCCCGCCAGCATGGTGTCAGGAGAGGAACTAAAGACTTTGATGGAAACTGTCGGACTGAGTAAGCTTCTGCTACTTGATATTCGCTCTTCGCAGAGCTTTGCGCAGTCTCGCATTCAAGGAGCGTTAAACATTTGCATCCCCACCACTTTGCTGAAGCGGGCGACATTCAACATTGCCAAACTTCAGCAAACGTTCAGGGGCAATATGGATTCAGCTCAGTTCGCCAAGTGGCGACAGATGGAGTGGATCATTGTCTACGACGCGCACGCATCGGACATGCGTGACGCCGTGACCGCTCAGAACATGATTAAGAAGTTCACCAACGAAGGCTACAGTGGCAACACAGCCATTCTGCGTGGCGGATTCTCCATGTTCCAGAACTCATTCTCTCCCCTCGTTGACCACCGTTCGACTGCGTGTTCTTCCATGCAACAATGTGCGACTGCTCAAGACGGAGGCAATCTCGCGCCTGTGATTGGCGGCGTCAGCCTGCCTACCCTTCAGAATGACCATAATCCTTTCTTTTCCAATATCAGACAGAATATGGATCTTGCTGATGGTGTGGGCCAATACGACATTGCCCGACCGCGAGGTCTTGAATCGCCTTTGCTCCCTTCTTGGATTAGAGATGCTTCCAAAGAAGCTGATCACGGCAAGAAAGTCTCGAACAGGTTCCTCGATATTGAGCTGGCGGAACAGTCACGCATGCGGGATGCGTATGCGGCATTCAACCCTGGCCGAAAGTCGAAGGGCAAATTCCAATTGTCCGGCGTAGAGAAGGGCACCAAAAACCGGTACAAGGATATCTTGCCCTTTGAGCACGCCCGAGTTCGACTACAGGTGCCGCATGACGGATCGTGCGACTACGTGAACGCGAGTCATTTGTCGGCGTCGAGGAGCAACAAACGATATATTGCGGCTCAAGGCCCACTGCCTGCCACATTTGAGGTAAGATTCAACTCCGTGAAAAAGAAGCTGAATATCCTTCAGTACTCTCCCAGCATCCCCCGCACCCCCCGCATGTCGACTGACAGTTGTTGTTTCGTCAGGACTTTTGGTCGGTCATTTGGGAGCAAGATGTGCGCGTCATTGTCATGTTGACGGCAGAGAGTGAAGGCGGCCAGCTCAAATGCCATCCGTACTGGAAAGGCCGAGACTTTGGGCTCATCAAGCTCAAGGCTCTCTCGGAGAAGAAGGCATCGCTGGACATTGACAGACATCGTTCAGATGCGGGCTCCGCGTCGGGGACAGCCCACTCTCACGAATTCGCTCGCAGAAGGGCGAATACGACAACGAGTTTCCAGCCACCATTGCAGTCTTCGCCCGAAGCCCAAACATCCGACGCGTCTTATGTGACGATTCGAAAGTTTGCTCTTTCCCACGCGGCCCATCCGTTTGCACCGATTCGGGAAATCACGCATCTTCACTTTTCCGCTTGGCCGGACTTTGGAACTCCCGCTCAGCCCTCTCATTTGTTGGCGTTGGTTGAGTTGGCCAACGTGATGCAGCGAGCCGCTATGCCTGTTGAGACGTCTGCCATTGTCGGCTCGAAGTTGCCGACGATTGACGCAGTTCCGGTCACCTGGTACAATGAGCCAGAACAAGATGCGGAGGCACGACCAATGCTAGTACATTGCTCTGCCGGGTGTGGCCGAACGGGAGCATTCTGCACTGTAGACAGTGTCATCGATATGCTCAAGCGTCAACGACTGGCCAACATGGCCGCGCATCGCTCACAGGCCCAAGACGGGGACACGCCCATGGGTAACACGGAGTCGTCCATGTCGAGGCGAGAAAGCGTTTCGAACAGCTCTTTTGGCCCAGGAGGCACTGGACGCGATTCCCAGTCGTGGACGCTGTCGAAGCTTGACACCAGCTGGCTTCAAGATGATGGAGTGGACTTGATCCAGAAGACCGTTCAGGACTTCAGGGAGCAACGGCTGAGCATGGTTCAGACGCTGCGGCAGTATGTGCTCTGCTACGAGACCATCCTGGAATGGCTTAACAGGATGCAGGATGCGTCCTTCAATGGCGTAACAGGATCGAGGCGAGCGCGGAGCGGTAGCCTGCAACAAGGGCGCTCTGGGACTGAATTTGTGACCCGACAGTGACATGAAGAACAGCAAATCGAGTCCCAGAGCACCGGAAGGCGGCGTTTGGAGAAATACGGTCGAACAGAGAAGATGTAGATTGCAGCGGCGACAAGCAGTTGAAGTTGAAGGCGGGAAGTGACGCCAAGTCTTTCACAGGGTATCACCCACTATGCGTGTTTTGGAAGACTGGAGGCATTCTGCAACGACGCGAAACAAAAACTGAAATTATAGACAAAAGGGAACCCTTTCCAACTGACGGCGCATCGAGATTGGGCATCGGCATCCATGGAATGGCGTTCAAGGGCGTTCAGGTTGTAATTTTTAATTTCCTCAGGCCCGAGCCGAGGCCTCTAGGCCCTTTGGATCTCGCTTTGCATGAGACGAGAAGGGGTGGAGAATGGAGCTTGAAATAGAGGAGGGACGAGAAAGGGCCTAGCCATGATGAATGAGGTGCTTGATCGTGTCTGCTGAACTCATAGCGTTGTGCTTCGCGTTGCTATCATGCGTGCCGATTTCAAAATCCTAACTGAGTGCACGCTCGTTACATATAAGTAGTTTTAGCACAATATCAATCCACCAGCTTTTCCGGAGAGGCACACTTCTTTCAGCCCAACGCCACCCGTTTTTGTGTTTGGGTGTCAATTTGACCTGCTATGTATTCGACTGCTGCTGTGTAAAGCACATGCTACTCCTGGCCGTGAAACTCGCATCTCAGGAAAGTTGAAACCCCCACTTCATGCATGCGGTCACCCATCGCAGCTTTTCCCCCACTTTGTACCACCAGTGCAAAGAACAAGTCCAAAAAAAAAGGCCCCAATGCTTTGTTTCCCGTCGGTCTTTTGCTTGGCACACGATCTGTCAAATTTACGATTTCGACAACCCACGCATCGATCCCATAACCTATAGGCTATAGGTGATTGCCAGCTTGGTGGGCTGTCTAATGCGCGGCAGACATCTTTACTTTTTTTGCATTCCATCCTCCATTCTTCATTCCTCGGGGCTCCGAGCACGAATTCGAGCCGTTGCTCGTACTAACTTAACGGAGCGGATGGGCTTTGTCTTTGCGTTGGGCTGGTAGGCATTAGCATTACGCAACTCTTTTCCTGGAGCGAAGGAGGTCTCGAAGAGGTCGGTTTGAATAATAATCCAGTTTCACGTTTGCACGGTGCCGAGGCAGAAAATACATGGTTGGGTGGGTGCTTGGGTAGCGGCGGGGGGACTTGGATGGGCGAAGAAGGCCCAAGAAAGGGGGGATAGCGCCTTGGAAGTTAGCTCCAACGAGTCAACGACCTTTCCGGAACCGAAAATACGAAACAAGGCGTCGAAACGGTTCCCGGGATACGATTACGGAGTACGGAATACGTTTGTTGTCGGAAGCGTCGTCATAACTCATAAGGAAGTGTCTTGTGCCGCCATTCATTCACCTGACTGATTATCTTTCCGCGTCTTCGATTGCTCACGCACCCCACGAAACGAAAAGTCGGCTGACTCGTCAGTTTACGTGTGCCACATTCGCAACAGGTTGCGCCGGTGCACCCAACTTCAACTTTCAATCCAGAACCTCGGTTGGGCTGCTGCGAATGCCCGCCCACCCGGGAGTCGGACCATCGATCTTCTGTTTCTCCCATACGCTATACGCAGACCACCACTTCCGCCGTTGTAACAACCGGCTTTGCGCAGCAACTTCCCCAGTTGCACCGAAATAACCGAAACCATTATGCCTCAGCCGCCAGCTCACTTTCATGACCCGTCACGTAGCCTCGACGCTTCCGACGGGTCAGCGCATGACGACGCTGCGGCCATGAATCTAGACCTCGCCATGCCGCCGTCTGAGGATGACGTGCTGGAGCAAGACAGCAGAATATACACGCCGCCTCCACGAGTCGCTGCTCGCTTCTATCGACCCTCCCAGGCTCGCCGCCGGGACTCGGCCGCTTCGTCACGACGAAACTCGATATCCTCGGTGCACTCGCGCTGCTCCTCGATCCAACAACACCCGTCTGCTCACCCGGGCGACCCCGAACAGAGCAAACATGTCGCGCAACACCTCCGGAGGGCATCGTTCCTCGAGGATCGACGAGCTCGACTTGCTGACCGAGCCGCTCATGCAGAGAAAGTACGTCTTCGTGCCGCGCTGGCCAAGGCTGCTCCCCGCGGGCCGACAGCGTCAGAAGAGCGCGCTCTGGCTGCCCAACAGGCTCGGGAGCGCAACCTGGCTGAGATTGTTGCGACTTGCGCAGAGGAAGTCCGGAAAGCGAAGCAGGTCGCCGAGCTTACCAAGGAGAGGAGAGAACAGGCAATGGCCAAGATGCGCGCGCAAATCGAAGAGCGCATGGCAGATGCAGAGAAGAGGAGGAGGGAAGAGTTGCGGGCGAGGTCTGTTACAAGACGGGCTCGTGGACAGAGTTTGGTTATGCGAAGGGTGAATGACACAAATGACACAAACGACGGGCACGCGAAACAGGACGTTGCCAAATGTAGCATCTCCGAGGACGCTGCCGTGGCTTGTATTCAGGGCTGGTGGCGTGGGTGTTCACGGAGGAGAGCAATTCACGAGTTTAACAGTCTCGGGCTATCTGTCGATGGCATTCGCGACACGTCCTTTGATACAGTCGTGGAGCTGTTGGCGCAGGAAAAGGTCCTTCTCATCATGGCCAGGCTGCTGCGCATCTGTGGGCTAGAAGAAGGACAGCCTGGCTCTGTGGACGAGATGGCTGCTGTGCGCACCTTTCTGAGTGCGTTTCTCATTCTCGGCCACCCTAACCAGGTCTTGAGTAACAAGAACGAGGGCGACGCGACGGACCCAGAGCTGGCTGGTACGCTGAGCACGCACCGATTACCGAGCACTGACCTTGATAATCCTCAGCTGCAGGACCTGGTTGGGAAGGCCAAGGACTTGCTCGTCCACTTTGAGAATATCCTGGCGCGGCTTACCGCTTTCAACCGATACACGATGCCGCCGGCTCTGAAGAATGCGCTTCCGGAGGCGTATGCCGTTTTCTACAATGCGTTTATCGCCTGGAAGTCTCGAGACTCGAATGCTCTTATTGAGGTGATGCTGATGCAGTTTGTCGAGCTGGATGCCATCTTTCAGACCGTCAAGGACACAACGGATGATGCTGCGGCCGCGTTGTATCGTCAGAGTATCCAGGATAGCCAGCTCATGCTGATTGTGCGGATCAAGAAGCTGGCAGGCGCCGAAAAGGGCAAAAGGCTCATCTTCAAGGCCGTGAGCGAAGCGAGGAAGTCTCGCGCCAAGCCGAAGAAGCAGACGGGCGATACAAAGCCTCGCGTGGCAGAAAGCTCTGCCTGCGGGGACGGCGATGAAGCAGCTGCTACAGCTACAAGTCTCGTCTCTGCCGACTCGCAATCTCTGCTGACACCTCCAGCAACTCCCGTGGGGAAAGGCGAGGCCAAGAAACCACTTGTCATCAAGACAGGCCTCAACGGACTACTCCCCGACAACCGCGTCGTTGTGCACGAGCTGGCCATCAACAAGGAATACCAAATCCCATCCCACGAATACGTCGAGCAGCAAGCGATTCTGTCCCGCCCGCTCTACGTGCAAATGAGGGCCGCCGTCACCGAAAACGACACAGAAGCCCAGTTCAGATACTTCATCCTCATGGCCGGCAGCATCCACGACAAACTCCAGCGGCTCCTCAAACCAGGCAACTCCATGTACAATCTCATTGGCGAGATCCTCGACCCAGAAATGGCCCAAAAACAATTTATCCTCGGCAACTTCTCCTACGAAAAATTCTTCGCAGCCATGTCCTCCCTGCTCCCTAAACTCTGTGCCCCCTTCCGCGACGACCAAGTCCGGTCCCTCATCCAAGAGAAACTCTCCGAGGGCCACCTCATCGACCGCGTCGAAGCCCTCAACAGCTTCATCGACACCATGCTCTGCGACTACATCAACTACCTCCTCCGCATCGCCGCCCCCCAACTCATCGAATCCGCCTCCCAGTACGAAGCAAAGCGTTTCAACGCAGACATCATCCAAGGAACATGTACCCTCTCCATCGCCGAAACCGCCTGGAGAACCGCCTCCACAAAAGTCCTCTCAGAAACACAACGCCGCGACCCAGACGGAATCCACCATCCCAAAGCAACAGCCCTGCAACCCACCGCTGCGAAAATCTACGCCCAGATGCTCGTCGATGTATCCACACAGCCTGCACCCATCACACCAGACCGTGTCCCCGAAATGCTGCACCTGGACATCCACCGCATGAACACGGTATCTTTGACCGTCCAGCGCATCATCACAACAGGCGCTGTCCTCCTGCAGTGCAAGAACCTCCTCAAGCGAGACGTGCGCTCGCCCTGGAAAACAGAAGCCCATCGCATCATGGCTGTCCTGGAGGCGAATTATTTGAATCCTTCCCTGGAGGGGACTCTGCAGGGCACGATGGCGGCGTTGGAGGCGGGGCGGTGTATGCCTGCTGTGACGAAGACGCATCTGAGGGCGCTGGTGGGGAAGGTCCTGAGGGCGAGTCAGGAGATGTCGTTCCAGCAGCAGCAGAATGGTGGTGGTGGTGGTGGTGGTGTTGCGGTCGCAGTGGCGGAACCACGGGAACCGGTGTTGAGGTTATTGCTGACGCGGTTAAGGGGGAATATCCTTGCGAGGCTGGCGCCTGGGTCGGCGAGTGAGAAGGTCAGGGCGGCGAATCTGGCGGGGGAGAAGTTGGCGAGTTTGGGGTTGAGTGAGTTTATTGAGAAGGTGAGGGAGATGGCCGAGGTGTTGGAGAGGGTTGGGGGGGTGGATAGGGGGGCGCATGGGGAGTGGTGGGATGTGGTGAGTGGGAGGGTGCGGGAGGGGGGGTGAGTGAGTTGGCTCTAGCCTCTGGGGATGTGAATCGAATGATCCTTGTTGAGGTTGAGGAGCTATGCGGAACCTGCGTTGGGAAGCCATCTTCATCCGTGGTGGTGGCGGTGGGTGATGAGCGAAGTGTGTGGTGGGCAGAGTTGGCGTGGATTTTTGACTTTATTTTTGCGGTAACGGGGCGGGCATATCATGGCGTTGTTTGGAGTTTTCCCGGTTTAATGCTGGCGGCATATCTCATCTTGTTGTGTTCTCTTGTATTTCTTTTTCTTTTTGGCTCTTCTTTGTTTACTCGTTTGTTGCGTCTTTTGAGCTTTGCCGCTCTTGAGCGTCTTGCCCCCCCTCAAGCATATGGAGGAGCACAAACGAGGAGCGCGATGCGCGGACATGCAGGCATGTCTTTGCGTATCCCTTCCGGCGTTTGACGAGTTGATCTGTCTTTTTCTGCTATTTTTATAAGTGCAGCTTGTAGCTTGTATGTATATATCGTGATATGGCTCTGGAGCATGTCATGGTTCATGGATGTAGTGGGATCGAGATCATCCAGGCAAATAGGTAGATTCTCAAATTGGAAACATACGAGCGAGTCAGCGACTCGGGGTCTTGATGGTAACATGGTTGATTTTGCTACCTACGTGCGGCGGTTTTAGCGACTTTAATTGTCAGCGACTGCAGACCGACCTCACATATGTACATATGACTTGTTGTTCTTTTCGAGAGCTGCAGCGGCAGGCCAAGTGGCAGCAGGGCGTGGCGCATCGAGTACCAACCAGTAGGTACATAAACATCAAGAAGGGCCGGGAACAGGGGCTGCATCTTGCAAGAGTTTTCGGCCAAAATCCGTGCCGTAGGTACCTCTTCTAGCTGCTCAACTAGATGGGCGGGTTTGTCAAAGTCATCATGATCTCTCCATCTTCCTTGATGTAGTCAATACGATCAGGGATTGAGCTTTGTATATCTCGTTTATTGCTATGGAATGTGCACCCGCCTTGCATTTGGGAAGAATGTCGTCCCGCGACCTGTCACCTACATGATACATCACTTACAACTTACAAGCTACAAGTTACATGTATGCAGTGTGCACACCTTTGCAGTTGTAAACTTGTATCATGTACTTGCATGAGTTATTTCCGGCCCGGACCGAGACATTATACAGTGCATGCATACAGTGTCTTTCCCAATTCGCACACCAGTCAATGTCAACCGCAGTCGTGGTAGAGCTCAAATTCACGCGATGCGACAACGAACCTTTTCCATCATCATCCCTCCTCGCCAGCCAGGCCTCTCCAGGCAACTACGGTGCCGCTGCTGGGCCGCGCAGTCCTTCATCAAACACTCTTCCTGGCTAGCCCGCGTGTTCTTGACGGAACCGCCTCGACGGACGGGACTCGCCGTCCACGGAGTACGACTCGCCTCAGCTTGCAACCTGTCACAGATTCCAACAATGTCGTGCCTCTTGCAGCCACTGGGAGTGTGTGGCCGTGGAGGCCGTCTTCTGTGGAGACGCTCGGCCCAGAGTTACTCGACCTCGACTGGTACAGGCATCAACGTCAAAACCACAGTCGGCATTGCACCAGCACAACCCTGGGGACACGGAGTCTTGGCGTCCACGATGGTCACGGGGATGGTGTCGCGGAAGGCGTCGCGGAAGGGCACGGGGTACTTGCCGGAATGTAGGCCTCGTTTATCGCCATGTGCGTCTGCAAGGTGCGTTGAACAGAACCCAGCAATTGAATGTGACGGGTGATTCCCAATTTTTCTTTTTTGCCTTATCTGTACGGAGTACATACAACCTTGTCGTCGGATCTTTTCGGATTTTTCTTCCCCTTGGAACTTGAAGCGCGTGCCTGCGGCCCCTGCCTAACCTGGCTTGGATCATGGATGCTTGATGCCCCGCTTCTGCATGCCACTATCCTGCACTGTCATTGGACGGCGCTGGCTTACAGCTGGAGCTCGGCTTCATCTTCTGGGAACCCCCGCTGCCGCTGCAAAGGTCCCTTCGGCCCGCGTCCTTCTCTGCAGCCTGCAGGGCCCGTTGCATTCAAGATTGCTTGAAGCAGCTCGAGTCGCGATTTGCACAGTCGCCTAGTTGGTGCAAGCGCTGTTCCTGACTCTGCTGCTTTCTCTCAGCAATGAGCATGAACGAACGTTCGAAACCATATGGACTGCCTGGTTGGCTGGCCGGCTGGCCGGCTGTTAGTCTTGGCTGCCCCGCCTCGCATGATACCTCCTACCTGCCTGCCTCGTCATCGCACCACTTTATTTTGACCGTTCTTGGGTCCGGACTCCGAATGCCAACGCATATACAAAGCTAACCGGTCCTATCTCTCTTCCTCTTCCCATCTAGTTCTGTTCCCTTCACATCGTCTCGCTTCTGCTCTGCTCACGCGAGAGCAAGAAATCCTCACAAGATGGCCGACCGCGAGATTCTGCCCGACAATGTCAAGCCTATTCACTACAACGTGTCTTTGAGGGACCTCGAGTTCAAGACCTGGACGTACCAGGGCACCGTGACGTACGTTGTGTCCAACGAACCCAACACTGCAGTCTGCAGCCATTGAGACCTGCATTTGCATGATGATGAATCCTCTCACCAAGACTACCTCTGTAATATGTGTGGCTGACTGAATACTGCCGCTCACTTCCAGTATCGAGTCCGAAATCGTCAAACCCACCAACCAGATCGTCATCAACACTCTGGAGCTCAAGCTCACCCACGCAAAGGTTTTCGTCGACCAGACAAAGTCCAGCCAGGCCATTGAGTCCACTCAGTTCAGCTACGATGAGCGTGCCCAGCGCGCCACCATCACGTTCGATCAAGAGCTGTCTGTGTCCAAGAAGGCTTCGGTTGTCATCAGCTTCGAGGGCATCATCAACAATGAGATGGCTGGCTTCTACCGCTCCAAGTACAAGCCAACCGTGACTCCTGCCAAGTCGGTCCCCCGCGATGATGAGTGGCACTACATGTTCAGCACCCAATTCGAGTCTTGCGACGCTCGCCGCGCGTTCCCCTGCTTTGACGAACCCAACTTGAAGGCCACCTTTGACTTTGAGATTGAGGTGCCTGCCGACCAGGTCGCGCTCAGCAACATGCCCGTCAAGGACATCAAGCCTACCAAGGAGGGCTGGCAGCTTGTTTCGTTTGAGACCTCACCCATCATGAGCACTTACCTCCTGGCCTGGGCTGTGGGTGACTTTGAGTATGTCGAGCAGCTCACCGACCGCCGCTACAACGGAAAGCAGATCCCCGTCCGCGTCTACACCACTCGTGGTCTCAAGGAGCAGGGTCGATGGGCTCTTGAACACGCCCCCAAGGTCATTGACTTCTTCTCTGAAATCTTCGACATTGACTATCCGCTGCCCAAGTCGGATTTGCTGGCCGTGCACGAGTTTACCCACGGCGCCATGGAGAACTGGGGCCTCGTCACCTACAGAACTACGCAGGTGCTGTTTGACGAAAAGACGTCGGACGCCCGGTTCAAGAATGCGATTGCCTACGTTGTCGCCCACGAGCTGGCCCATCAGTGGTTCGGCAACTTGGTGACGATGGACTGGTGGGATGAGCTCTGGCTGAATGAGGGCTTTGCCACATGGGTCGGTTGGTACGCCGTCGACCACCTGCATCCCGACTGGCAGGTCTGGGCCCAGTTCGTCAACGAGGGAATGGAGGCTGCCTTCCGTCTTGATGGTATCCGCGCCAGTCACCCCATCCACGTCCCCGTGCGTGACGCCCTCGATGTGAACCAGATTTTCGACTCCATCAGCTACCTCAAGGGGTGCTCGGCCATCCGCATGCTTGCCAACCACCTCGGTGTCGAGACCTTCCTCAAGGGTGTTTCCAACTATCTCAAGGCCCACGCATATGGCAACGCCAAGACCAAGGCCCTGTGGGATGCTCTGAGCGAGGCTTCCGGTAAAGACGTCAACACTCTCATGGGCCCCTGGATCTCCAAGATTGGCCACCCTGTCGTGACTGTTGCCGAGGAGCCCGGACAGATCTCGATTAAGCAGTCTCGTTTCCTGTCAACCGGCGATGTGAAGCCCGAAGACGACACGACGACCTGGTGGGTGCCTCTCGGCCTCGAGGGAAAGAAGGGCGAGACTGGAGTGTCTGCGCTGTCCCTTGCGGACAAGCAGGACACCATCCGCGACATTGACGATGAGTTTTACAAGCTCAACAGCGGAGCCACTGGCTTCTACCGAGTCAACTACCCCCCTGCCCGCCTGGCCAAGTTTGCCACTCAGCTGGACAAGCTGAGTACCGAGGATAAGATTGCCATGGTTGGCTCGACGGCCGATCTGGCATTTGCCGGCAACAACACGACGCCTGCTCTGCTGACTTTCCTGCAAGGGTTTGACAAGGAGACACACCCTCTCGTCTGGACCCAAGTCCTCGACTCGATTGCCTCGGTCAAATCGGTCTTTTCCGAAGACAAGGACATCAAGAAGGGCTTGGACAAGTTTACGCTCAAGCTCGTTTCCAGCAAGGCCAACGAGGTTGGCTGGGAATCTGCGCCCAATGAGGGTTACCTGGACACGATTCTGCGCAAGCACATTCTTGGAACCGGCGTGTCCATCAGCCACCCTGAGTAAGTGATGCCATTACAACGAACTCTTTACGACGCCATGCCTGCTGACTCTGCTGCTTTCCCACAGGATCACCAAAGAAGCCCTCAGACGTTTCGATGCCTGGAACGAAGATGCTGAAGCCAATCCTCTCCCTCCTTCTCTGCGGCTCGCAGTCTGGCGCGCCGCGGTCAAGAATGACGCGGCTCGTGCGGTAGAACTCCTCAAGAAGGAGTGGTTCACCACCAAGTCGATTGATGGAAAAATGCTCTGTCTCAGCGCACTATCGGCGCCCGAGGATGAGCAGATCTTGAAGGATCTCGTTGCCTTCAACTTCAACACAGGACCTCCCAACAATGCCAACAACGCGGCCGACATGCACGTCCTCGGCATGGGACTGAGCGGCAACCCCGTCGGCCGCCAGGTGCAATGGGCGTTTATGAAGAACAACTGGGACGCGTGCGTGGCCAAGCTCGGCAACCCGATTGTGGTGGACCGCTTCGTGCGCGTCAGTCTAGGTGGCTTCACCGACGTTGCGGTCGTTGAGGACATTGAGCAGTTCTTCAAGGACAAAGACACCAAGAGCTTTGACCGGACGCTGGAGACGGTCAAGGACAAGATTCGCGGACGGGCTGCGTATAAGGCGCGCGATTCTGCTTTGCTGAAGGAGTGGCTGGGCGCGAATGGCTATCTATGAGTGAATATGAAAGCGGGATGATTGTAGAAATGTGGAAATGTAGGAATGTAGAAATGTAATTGTATATGCACAGGTGTATTATAGCAGCTTACTCTAATAAGTGAGCTTACCATGTCATAACTTCGTTTCCTCTTCATTTCCGTTTCTCTTGATCATAACGTTCCCGTTTCCACAATGATATTCATAACGCAACGCAAACGAACATGCCGAGCCAATATCAGGTACGTCTGTAGCCAGGACCTGAGAGTCGAGACACTCCTAGGCCAAGGACCGACAAACCTCCCTAAATATAAAGACTCTCCCCACTCGCCAACAAATAGTCAAACGCCTTGTCCCGAAAATCATCCCCCAACACATCATTCCCAAACCCCCACCTAAACCACATCAACTTCCTCGCCTCCTTCCACATAGGCCAATGCGCATACCCCCCCTCCCCCTGATTCGGATCCAGATTATGCACAAAATTCAAATAATACGTCCTGCAGCTCTTGGTAGCATAATTGGGAAGCAGTCCCATAAACACCTGCAGAATATCAGACGCATGGAACGTTCCCAGGAAGGGCAGCCCGTAATTATACGACGCCATGTACGACCATGTCGGTACAGATGGATGCGCAGCAGCAGCATGCTGTAGTGTGATTCGCCTCGCTAGCGTAAAGGTCACGTCCCCAAATAGAGCAGCCAGCCGCTTAAATCCGGGGTAGAGTTCATTGAGGAGTCCGGTCCGGAAGGGGCTTCCTTGGAGGATTCCCGGTTCGTACAGCTGGACGAGGGTCTGGAGTTGGTCTTTGGAGGCGCCGTGGAAGAAATTCGTGGAGAGGTAGTCGACGACTTTGGCGGGGGAGGTGAGATCCGGGGTTAGGATTGCGAAGAGGGTGCCTTCGTCTTCTTGGGAGCCTATGATCATGGGCACGGGGTGGTATTTCCCGAGGCGGGCTAGCTTGTCCGGGCTTTGGGTTAGGATCTTGCCGTCTGGGCGGGGGAGGTAGGAGAGCGCGAGGGTGGAGTGGGATATTATCCCGGGGAGGGAGTTTACGGCATCGAGGAAGGTCGTGTAGTCTGCGCGGCGGAGACAGGCGAGGGTGTCGCTTGTGCCGTGGCAGCCGGTTTTGTTGACGACGGTGTCGTAGACGAGTTGGCCTTTGGGGCAGTCGACTGGGCTGGCTGGTGCGATAGATCCGGAATTCATAATGGCGCCTCGGAAGAGCGACTGGCCTTTGTAGAGGGCGTTTCCGTCGTAGAGAGCCATTTGGTTGAATACGGAGATGGCGCCGGCGGATTCGCCCCAGATGGTCACTTTGGAGGGGTCGCCTCCAAAGGCGGCGATGTTATCGGCGACCCATTCTAGGCCCATCCGTTGGTCGAGGAGGCCGATGTTTGCGCTGCCGTCTGCGAGGATTTCTTTGCCGGGGAGGAAGCCGAAGCCGGCGACGCGGTAGTTTACCGCTACGAAGATGAAGGGTTGCTTTTGGGAGACGGCTGTGGCGAGGAGGCTGGTTGCGTCGTAGGTGTTTGTGCCGCCAAACTCGAAGCCCCCGCCAAAGATCCAGAATAGCACAGGGAGCTTCGCGTTGGGTTTCGTGTTGGCTGGGCGTTGGACATTCACGGTGAGGCAGTCCTCCTGGCCGCCTAGGGACTGTAGAAGCGGGATCTTGAGTACGTCGTTGAACACGGCTCCAATTACACCTAGACTCTCGCGAGATATCAACATCTGTGGACATGCCGGCGCAATGCCTGTGCCATCGCGTTTGCCAAACGTGCCGGAGAACTTCTTGGGAGGCTTGAGACGGAGAGGCCCGATGGGGGGATCCGCATAGGGGATGGCGTTGAAGCTCTCCACGTTGAGTATGGAACGGCCTGTGATGGTGCCCCCGGAAGGAAGATCGACGTCTACAGTTGCGAAGCGTTCTTCTAGAATAGCCTCAGGGGGTGTCTGGTCCGGAATGGGATTCACCGGGGGTGCTGGAGCAGGTGTGGCCAAGACAATGGCAGCACAGAGGCTCGTCACGGCGATCCAGAGCTTCATGGTGTGCTGACCGGTTCCTGGATCAGATCTGGAGCTGTGAGACGCGTGTTCAACAAAGGCTTGTTCGCCTCAACACCAGACGTGTAAAGTATTCCGGTGTTCAAGATCTTGGGTTCAGACAGCTGCGGCTGCCGCAGGATCTAAGTGCGAGGCAAAAGGTGAACAAGAGACGCCACCGCAGAATTTGCCGTGCAACACAAGACCGACAACTTACAAGACGCCCATCATCAGACCATGAGGGCATCGGGCGAGACTCATTGTATATAGCCATCTTTCTTCCCTTCCCCTTTACGAGGAAGCTGTTCATAGGGATATATGCGCTTGCTATGGCTCCCGGGCCGGCCAGGCTCGCCCCCTCGACAAACGGACATGGCTCGCGGGAATACGCAGATGATGGCGGAAACAGGTTTCTGCCATTGGTGATTGCGCCGGAATATAGATGATAGATGACAGATGCAGATGCAGATGGGCGCTGGCGCTGGCCAGAAGCCATGGTTGGTGGTTCATCTGACTGCTCAGGTTATGCGTGTTGGAGGCGGTGATGTGTGACGGTAAGACGCAAGGGGCAGCTGCCAAGCGCGGCCGTATTATGCAGAGCCTAGAGGTGTCAGCTGGGGGCGGCTGGCAGCCAGTTTCTAGTAGGATATGACCCCGGACCCGCACCCTCTAGTATCTGTACGCATCTTTGCATTTGCACCTCTTCCAAGTTCACGTTCTGTTTGTTCCTGCATCCCTGCATTCTAGATCTCTCCGCATCAGGACTCATCCCGACTTGCTGACCTGTTCATCCGATTCTTCACGATATGGCTCTCATTCTCGTCAGTGTGGATAGGACACAGCCACTCTCAAGTTCCAACTTCCCTTCAGCAGCGCTACAAGCCTACAACCGCGCTCAGCACCAGCTAGGTACAACTGACAGCACAAGACCATCAGATGACTTGCTCGCAATGCACACATCGCGGAGTTGATATCTAAAATAGGCTGTCCGTACGCTCGGGAGCACGCCTTGCAACCCTACCAAGACAGGCAGCCATCTTGGAAGGGCGATATCACCGGCTCAGGACAAAGTTTGTTACGCGTCACAATGCAGAAGTCGTGGCGGACGGGACAATGCACAATAAGCAAGCCTGCTGGCTTACACGACCTCGTGTAGGTAGGTACATACATATGTGCTCTTCGTCTGCGACGAGAACCGAGGCCCAGGGCCAAAACGGTCCAGAGAGTTCTCTGGGCTATAGAATGGAGGTGCGATTTCCAAGAAACAAGAGGGGCATTGTTGGTTGATCGACAAGTTGATGCCAGGCCCACATGGACTCCGTGCCAACGAGATGGCTCGCCACGAGGCTGCGTTTTACGTAGACCGGTGCTGCAGAGGCCGTTTAGGAATCTTAGCTCCTTTAGCATGACCTTTTGGATGGCTTCCGGATGCCCTTTTAGAGAGCTTCCCTTCCTTTCCACAGAGTATAGGACGTGTCTATATCACTTATCATAACAGAAAGCCAGCCAGGTCACATCGAAAAGCTGCATCCACGGCGCCACGCATTGCTCTTGGCGTGCCATAATATAAACGAGCCGCCGGCAAACCGGCATCGCGAATGTCAACTTTGCATACTGTGCTTTGTTGCTTTGCATCGAGCTTTTCCATTTCCTGCACTGGACACAGGCAGGTATCTCGACGCTTGCCCCGTGAGAATCCACTTGTTCCATTGGAGCAGCAAAGGAGGCCGAATGGGACAAAAGCAAAGGACTTACAAGTGTATCAATTTCAAGAGGAACAGAGCTGACGTCGGCCATTGCGGAAATTTGCGGCGGACATAAGTTCTAATACTATCTACATCATCACGTGGCATACACGCCTTACTAGGTCACCACCGACCAGTCTTCGGGTATGTCCATTGTCATGCATCTGCGCTGCCTTTTCGTGAGCGGCAATTTGCCAAGCGGGTGAGTTAAAGGCTAGTCACCTCTGTCGAATCTCGCACATGCATGACCTTCATTATCCTTTTAGTTGGATTCCTTCTCCACATGAGCATAAGAATGCGCACCTCGATGAAGAATGATGGGACTGAGTATGGAATTTGAGAAACAGCGCCAAAATATTCCAAAGGCCGTACGGACCACGGTACATGCCTAGTGTCGATATAGCGCCTTGTCATATGTTTTTCTCAGACACACTTGTTGTACGTACAATGTATTATGCGGGCCATCAATCATTCTGCTCATGTTGGAATCTGGTACGTATATTTGCCACTACATTGTCAGACATACTCCGTAGTCAAGTTGCAAGTTGCAACGGCGGCATAGGTTGCATGAACGGTGAACCTATAGGTCAGACGACCATACCTACGCTATGAACCAGGATGGCGGCTCGCGGGTATTGCAAGATGCCAATCAAGCACGCCGTTGGTGGCTGAATCGACAACGCCATCTTTCTACATACATACTCCGTAGATGACCTCCTCTGCAAGAGGATGTGAAGCTGCGGTGTTTTGCGAAAGAACCGTGCACGGCTTCACGCCCTCGACCGCCGGGACAAGCCTGGCTCGATGATCCAGGAATGGTCCATTCGAGCATTCATTCATTCCCTGTGGATGTCTGATGTGTGAAGCATCATTCAGCCGCCTGTCCATACCTAGAGGCTAGAATATTCATCTCATCGATGGTTTTGTGCCGTGACAAATTAGCTTTATACTATAATGCAGTTTCCCATTTCATCAACCAAGACACTTTGGCCGAGTGGTTAAGGCGATGCCCTGCTATTGGTACCACCGTAGGTGAGGCATTACATTCGTGTGCGCAGGTTCGAATCCTGCAGGTGTCGAACCTTTTGTTGCTTCCACCCCTGTATTCTGATCACATTATTGCTCTTTTTTTTGCTTTTAGAGAGCAAGAAGTTACAACGGTCTGATCAATTAATCATGTATCTACTGGCGGGCGATTCAATTCCATCCCCTTCCTTCCTTACAGATGAAATTAAATCGCCCGCCAGTACCTAGAATGGGATGGCCTGGAGGTGATTGTGAATTTGTAGGGGACCCGTTTGCGAAGGGTGGCCCATGGGGCTGCTGCTGGAACGCTGCGGAACTTCATCTTCACTGTGAGTCAGGAGTCAAAACAACAACAACAACAACAACAACAGACACCTTGGCTTCATCCTTCTCCTGTCGATGAGGAGTCAGTTGCACCGAAAGCGATCTTTTTCGATATTCGCTCGTCATGATAGAAAAAGTGTACCATTTTCTCCATCACAAACAATGGTCGACCTTCGCTCGCCGTGACGGACAACTTGACTGTTTTCACTTGAGTATCATCGCTCGTCGCGACAACCAACAACCAACAACCAAGCCTCCAACCACATGACTTAAACGATGCATCAATCAGACAAAAATGTCTCGACACGTGATATGAAGATCAACAGATGTCACATGATCGCCGCAGATTCTGCACAGCCTGCATTTGACTTCACGCAGGGCTGCCGGCGATTGTCGACACCTCTCTTCTTTTCTTCTTGCTTCTTGGTCTACCTCTCTTGTCGTTCATCGCCGGTTCCCCCACTGTGTCCGCTGTGATCAGCCGCTGATATTGTTAACAGTTCCAGCTACGCCTAGGTACTTAAGATAACAATTTTTGGCACTGCCATTAGCGTCGACAAGTCAAACGACGATTACCGCCGTCCCCAGCACCGTGTTCCAACTTCCCGCAATGGCCACCCCTCAGCATAAGAACAGCAACGTACGGCTACTCGCATGTGAACCCAGTGACGATACAGAGGACAGCTACTATCGCGTTCTGGTGGACGGACGACATGTGAAGTATGTCATCACAGCGCCAGGCACCTTTTACGGGTGTGATAAATACGACAATTCATTCGAGCCTGTCTTACTTGGCGAGATCTTTCCCCCATTTCCAATTGGAGATTGGAACAAAGGCCGTGTAGCCAGGGATCCTGTTACAGGCCAAGTGACCTTCATCTGGACTGAGAAAGTACAGCTCGACGAGGTGAATTCCGGTTGGAATACCGTCAAGTTTGATGAGCTGGAGTTCTCCCTTCAAGAGGAACTGAGACAGCGCGTTTACGTTGTAACGCACCCCAGAATCAACGGTGGCGGACCTGTGCTCATGAAAATCGCGGTTTGGCCTGATGAATTAGACAGGACAGAAACCGAGATTGCCGTGTACCAAAGGATTTGCGATAAAGGCGTCGGTCCAAAATTTCTGGGACATGTCACCGAGGGTCCAGACGGGCGCGTAATCGGCTTCATCGCTGAGTGGGTGGGCGGCGCGAGGTCTGCGGAACCGAGGGATCTTGAAGACTGTAAGAAGGCCTTGGCCCGGCTGCATCAGCTTGGTATCAAGCATGGAGATATAAACAAGTACAATTTTCTTGTACGGGAGGGACATGAAGTGGTTTTGATCGATTTTGAAGTGTCGAAGCTAGATTGCTCACATGATGAGCTGGAGGAAGAGATGGACGCACTCAAAGATAGGTTACAAAGCACGGATCCTGCCGGCGGAACATTCGTTTTGCAAGAGTAAAAAGAATCCAGGACCTGCAATCTGAGATCCAGAATTCGTCTTGGAAATACGACTATCAGTTGTTACAAGAGCCTGTACTAGGGGCTTGGAACTGAATGTCTGAGACGCAAAAATCGACTATGGCTCTACAAAGAACTCTAGAGGCGTGTGATATCCCTCTGAGGCCAAGGAGAGAGCTAGCCATATATATATCATGTCCTTCACTGTCCTCCTGTCTGGCTCCGATAATGCCTGTATGCTCAGAGCGGCTGTAAACCAGCGGCCTCGATGCGCTGAAAGCGCCTGTGGCCAAGCGGCTTCAGTGCACTGGTGCCGTCCTAGTGACCCCTATGCATTAGCGGGCGCCTCTGAACCAGCGGCTTTATTGATGCACTGCTTCCGGGTGGCATTCACTAACTCAGGGCGGAAAGTCTCCGGGGCGGGTCATGAGTACACTGTACACGCCCGTGTGACACCAATTAGAGGCATTGTCGATTATCCCTGGCTTCTGGAGCCTGGAGGCAGTGCATCACGGTTCTAGCATGTGAATAGGCTCGTTTTAGTGAATCAAAGTTCTCTTGTCATTGGTGATATATGGAAGATATTCCTCAAATTTATCACGATTAATGGCGCATGTCACGTCCCCTCTGTCGGACGAAGAGTCTATGAGAGGACCCTGATTTTCGTAGTGAATATTACTCCGGAGAAATGTGCAACTATGACGGGTGCGTTTTATCTGCTCTTGTACACACTTGACGTCAGTTGACTTCGACCTTTAGATGAGCGAATTCCGTTATGTAGTTACGGACCAAGTCATCGTAGTTACAAGCTACCTAGGTGTGCCGTTTCGACCTTCCGGATGCCAAGTCCCGATCTAGGTCTGCCCAACGCCGCGCTCAAGAGAGCACTCATCCGTCCATACAAACGCGGTGATAACACGCAAGCGACATGCTGCAAGCAACTCTGAGACTTCTTGCGGCATGCTCATCTGGCTTTGCAATGCATGACTGACGCCAGCTTTGTTGAGGCGCCCCCTACATGTGTCCGCAGAACCATGGGCGCGCGTTTCTTATTTTAAATCTCGGACGATAATGAAAGGTTACCTATGTTGAGGCTATGCTGCATGCATTTGATGTTCCGAAATCTTGGGCGGGTGCCATCGCCCACAGGTGACAGGGTGAGCACTGAGATGCCCCAGTTATGGTTATTGAAGCGTTTTCAGATTCCGTACACAAGGTTCCTGGAGACTCCCTCTTGCTGACGACACGCGGTTCCTCGTGCGAGACGTCGTGTTCTTAACGCATGGCATCAGAGGGCATTGTGATGCCGCCATGACTGCTGAAAGGTAATGACTTGGTATGTACGGGATGAAGGCGCATTGACGAGATTGTGAGTTTACGAACATGTCGATTGAATGTCAGTTGCCGCCCTGGTGGGAGGGGTAGGTAGGTAGGTACTGTACATGCATATGTAGGTCACAGGTACATAGGTGATGATTCGATTCAGGCGCTTCGTAGAGGGAACTGATTGGGTCCAAGCACCATAGGTGAGGCATATATGCCATCAATGATCAGAGACTGCATAATGCATACGGACTCCGGAGTACTGTAGTCTCTGTATGTACGCTCCTTGCCAATCGAGCCATGTTCTCTCAATGAGACCGACATCATGCAGACATATGCAAAGGATTCAGCCATGCGGGAAAATGATATATATGCTCATTGCCGCGCGGCAAAGCAGGAGAGACCGCTTCCTATTAGATTGTGATCTAGAAGAAAGGTATAAAGGTCGGACTCCGGCGGCGGAGAGACCAGAAATCCTATCAGCACATGAAATACACTCCTCAACAGTCAGCACTCAGTTGACATCACTCGGTTTTGGCCCTGCATAAAGTTGAACTAAAGCCTCAAGTGACAAGCCCTTGGTTCCTAATAAGTACGTTCAAAAATTGGTTTCTGAAAAGCCTACCAATGCCATGGTCGCCACTAACTTGAATGTTTGGACCTAGATCATATTCCCAATCCCGCTGAACCACACGGTCCGAAAGCTGGGACGATGTGCTTTCGTGTCCGCCGCTTGTATACCTGCGGGTGCGAGCTGCCGGATCTGCTCGAGGAATGCGTTGAGAGTCAGGGCACGAATGCTAAATGCAACCACGTAACAACGCAGTTCATTTACATTGATGAAACCAGGTGTGACAGACATGGTGCGGGTGGGAAAGGATGAAATGCATGGCTGAGGATGTAGATGCGCTGTTTATCGACAGAAATTAGAATGGATCAAGATGTGACGGCGGCGAACGCAGGGGACAATTCCAGGCAGGGCGAGGGATCGAAGAAGGAGGTGCTTTGCTTGAGCGTGGATTTGAAGAATCTCACTCAGGAGATACATCGTGATCAAAACTAGAGGCTTTCTTGTCAGGAGAGGGGTTCTCTCATCATTTAGTTGGGAAGAGAAGGGGGGCTAGTTGAGTCGAATTGAATACAGAAGCTGCTATTTCTTTTCACAGAGACTTCGGGAACCTGCGGGTGTCGTGGCTGTCGTGTGTACAATCCATCCTGCTGGGATCTATCTGTTGTCTTCATGTCTTCGTTTCCTCAATTTCTCTGGCGACGACGCCAGGAGGAATAAACAAACAATCTTTTCCTCGAGCATTCCTGTATCTACGTCTCTACCGTCTCTGCTGTCGCTATGTCTTTGCTTTTTCATTACCGTCGCTTCCGTCGTTGCGCGTTGAGAACCTTGCTATCATCGCAGGGTATGTAGGAATTTACAAAGCACAACCAGTGGCCAGTACGAGCCGGCGCGAAAACAGGGACAGGTACAATACCTAGGTAGGTAACAGGAGCAGAGACAGGAACGGGAATAGGTGCTGGAGCGGGAGCAGGAGTGAACTGAGACGTTCGTCTGCTGCGGCCAGTAGGCGTATCTCTGTTGAGGCACCGGAGGGAAGTGAATCTGACCAGATTGGTAGTAATTCCAACCTCCTGAAATCCCTTGCGCAGACATACCTAGGTATGTACCTACCTAAGATACAGCCTGATTGCGAGGCCCTCCCCAGGCATCAAACAGAGCATTGGGCAGTCGTAGGCCCGAACAGCCACTGTGCTCACTGCTGCAGTGCTGCCTACAGTGGCCCCAATTAAAAAATAACTAGGGTAATCCACTCTTCTGAGCCGCAACGCGAGCCATGATCTTCTTCACATCCAGAAGACCGCCGGAATATGTAATAATGTGAAGCGCAGACCTGAAGCTGTCAGACATGAGAACACCATGATTGATGGCTTCGCTCATCAGTCAACACTTCCAGTCTCCTGGATCAGTATGCAAGTGCTTGGACCGTCACGCAACCGATACCCTGCACACTATTCACCCTCAATATCTTACGACTTGAAGGCGTTGAATACGCAACAAACAAATCTGTTTAGTTCTTGTAAGTTGTACGTCAGTTCAAAGCTCTCAAGACACCACCGCGGGTACTCAAACACATCGAGTCGTGAGTCGTAAGACTGCACTGATCAACGAATGGCCGGTGGATCATCACACAATGACAATGACACAGCCTCGTACTAGGGGAGCTGCATCTACAGACGTACATGGCCAAAAGGCCTCTACCGCGCTGTTGGCTGAGGGTGTATCGCAGGGTATATATATTCCTCAAATTAATCACGATTAATGGCGCATACGTCTCCTCTGTCTCAGTTGAGTCGGAGATGAACAAATGTCACATGACTACCGCATATTCTGCAGCCTGCATATTCGACTCAACGCCGGCGGCACCTCTCTTCCTTTCTTTCTGCTCATTGGCGTACTCTTGTTCTCAAATTCTTGATAGAGCTTCAGCGCGGCACCGCGGGCTCCCCCACTGTGAAATTGTTCACAGTTTCAGCTACGCCTAGTCAAGATAACAAGCTTTAGCACTGTCATTTGCGTCGACAACATAAACGAGGATTACCGCAGTCTCCAACACCGTATTCCAACTTCCCGGGGCCGTAATTATCAATGGCTAGCCCTCAGCAGAAGAACAGCAACGTACGGCTACTCGCATGTGAACCTAAAGACGATACAAACGACAGCTACTATCGCCTTCTGGTGGACGGACGACATGTGAAGTATGTCATCACAGCGCCAGGCACATTTTACGGGTGTAATAGGGACGACCGTACATTCGAGCCAGTCCTACTTGGCGAGATCTTTCCCCCATTTCCAATTGGAGATTGGAACAAAGGACGCGTAGCCAGGGATCCTGTTACAGGCCAAGTAACCTTCATCAGTACTGAGAAAGTACAGCTCGACGAGGTGAATTCCGGTTGGCAAACCGCCAAGTTTGATGAGCTGGAGTTCTACCGTCAAGATCGTTTGGAAGATCGCGTTTACGTTGTGACGCACCCCAGAATCAACGGTGGCGGACCTGTGCTCATGAAAATCGCGAATTGGCCTCGGGAATTAGACTGGATGGAAACCGAGATTGCCGTTTACCAAAGGATATGCAACAAAGGCGTCGGTCCAAAATTTCTGGGCCATGTCACCGAGGGTTCAGACGGGCGCGTAATCGGCTTCATCACTGAGTGGGTGGGCGGCGCGAGGTCTGCGGAACCGAGAGATCTCGAGGACTGTAAGAAGGCCTTGGCCCGGTTGCATCAGCTTGGTATCAAGCATGGCGATATCAACAAGTACAATTTTCTTGTACGGGAGGGGCATGAAGTGGTTTTGATCGATTTTGAAGTGTCGAAGCTAGATTGCTCACATGATGAGCTGGAGGAAGAGATGAACGCACTCAAAGATAGGTTAGAATTAACTTAGAAAGCGCGCATCCTGCTGGTGGAACATTCGTTGTGCAAGAGTAAAGGATCCAGGACCTGCAACCTGACATCCAGGATTCCTCAGAGACTCCTCTTGGAAATGCGAGTTTCAGGCAGGACCACATATTTTGGAGATCTCTTGTAAATGATCATAATTCCGATAGTTAGGGACCAAGTTATCGTAGCCACAAGTTACCTAGGTGTGCGATTTCGAGTATTCGACCACCCGGATCATGGATGCCAATTCCAAATCTAGGTCTGTCCAGCGTCGCGCTCAAGAGAGCATTGACATTCATCCGTCCATAGAACGCGGTGATACCAAGCAAGCGACATGCTGCAATATCGAAGAGCGACTCTGAGACAGTGAGAATTTTTGCGGCATGCTTGCAATGCATGACGCCAGCTTTCTTGACGCGGCCTCCCAAATGTGATCCACAGAACCATGAGGCGCGCATTTCTTTTTTCTAAATATCGGATGATAATGAAAGGTTGCCTAGGTACCTATGCATATCATGTTTCGAAGCTTGGACGGGCGCCATCGCCCACAGGGTGAGATGCCATTGCACCCAATGTTGGTGAGTGACGCGTTTTCGGATTCCGTACACACAAGGTTCCTGGAGATTCCCTCGTGCTGACCACACGCGGATCCTCGTGCGAGGCGTCGTGTGCTTACAAGTTAACGCATGGCATCAAAGGGCATTATGGTGTCGCCATCGCTGCTAGAAGGTAATGGCTTGGTACGGGACGAAGGCGCATTGACGAGATCGGAGATTGTGAGTTTTGCAAACATGTCGATTGCATGTCAGTTGCCGCCCTGTTGGGAGGGGTAACGTACCTCTAATGTAGGTCACAGACTCACAGGTGGGTGATAATTTGATTCAGGCGCTACGTAGGGCGAGCTGATTGGGCCCAGACCGAGAGGTGAGGCATATATGCTGTCAATGATCAGAGACTGCATACGGAGTACTCTAGTATCTGTATGTACGCTCCTTGCCAATCGAGCCATTATTTCTCAAGACCGACATCACGCAGACATACGCAAAGTGTTCAGCCATGCGGGCCAACGATTTAGATTACAGGTAGGAACGCGGGTATACCATCATTGCCGCGCGACAAAGCAGAAGAGACCGCTTTCTATTGGATTGTGATATCTAGGTGAAAGGTATAAAGATCGGAGAGACCAGGAATCAGCACAAGAATTACACTCCTCGACAGTCAGCACTCAATTGACATCGCTCGGTTTTAACTTTTGGCCCTGCATAAAGTTGAACTAAACCCTGAAGTGACAAGACGTCGTTGACTCGTTCCTAACAAGTAAGTTCAAAAAACTAGCTTCCGAAAAGCCTACGAATGCCATGATAACCACTAACTTGAATAGATATTCAGACCCAGATTATAGACAATGTGCATTCGTATCTGCCGCTCGTATGCCTGTGGGTGCGACAGCCCGGAAGAGTTCCAGCAATGCGCTGAGCGTCAGGGCACGATTTTTAGATGCCAAGAAACAGTAACGCGGTTCATTCACCTTCGTTCAGACAAGTGTGAGACACATGGTTCGGGTGGGAAACGATGAATTGCATCGCTGAGGATGTATATATGCTGTTTATCGACAGGATGAATCAAGATGTGACGCAGGGGACGATTCCAGGCAGGGCGAAGAGTTGGGGAGGTGGACGCTTTGCTTGCGTGGTGATCGAACTAGCGGCTTTCTTGTCAAAAGTGAGGTGTTTCTCATCATTTAGTTGAGGAGAGAAGGGGGGGCTAGTTGAGTCGAATTGAATACAGAAGCTGTTCTTTCTTTTCATAGAGATTTCGGGAACCTACGCGTGTCGCCGTTGTCTGTGTGTCCAGTTCATCCTGCTGAGGTCTATCTTTTGTCTTCATGTCTTGGGTTCCTCAGTGTATCTGAGAAAAATTGGGTAACCTTTGCATACGTCTGCGTGCGCCGTGATGTCGGTCTTGTCGAGAAATAATGACTCAATTGGCAAGGAGCGTACAGAGACAGGGTATGGAGTACAGTATGAGTATGAGAATACGCCTCAAGTCCTGTAGGCGGAAAAGTCGTTGTGCAAGAGTAATGAAGGATCCAGGACTTGCAACCTGACATCCAGGATTCCTCTTAGTTCCTTTGTCATTAATCATATTTGGAAGACATTCCTCGAATCTATCACGATGGCGCTGCGGCGCATGTCAACTCCCCTTTATCTGAGTCGTGGTCGGCTGGGAACTTAAGACGATGAGGGGACCCTGAACATCGTAGTGAGTATTGCTCCGAAAAAACGTTTCAGATATGACGGGTGCGTTTGATTTCTTCTCTTATAAATTTGACGTCAGTTGCCTTCGACCGTAAGATGAGCCAATCCCGTTAGTCGGGGACCAAGGTATCCGTATCGTAGCTACAAGTTATCTAGGTGCGCGATTTCGACCTTCCAGACGCCAACACCGCGCTCAAGAGAGCATTTTTCCGTCCATAAAACGCGCTGATACCACGCAAGCGACATACTACAATATCGAAGAGCTTAGAGCAGCTCTGAGACTTTTTGCGGCATGCTCATCTGGCTTTGCCATGCATGACTGATGCCAGCTTTCTGAGGCGCCTGCTACATGTGTCCGCAGAGTCATGAGGCGCGCATTTCTTTTTTTAAATATCGGATGATAATGAAAGGTTACCTTTGCTGCATGCATATGATGTGTGTCGAAATCTTAGGCGGGTGCCATCGCCCACACCGCACAGAGTGAGATGCTCCAATTTTGGTTAGTGAAGCGTTTTCAGATTCCGTACACTGAACACAAGGTTTTTGGGCATTCCCTACACGCGATTCCTCGTGCGAGCCGTCGTGTGCTTACCGCATGGCATCAAAGGACATTGTGGTGTCGCCATCGCTGCTAGAACGATGGCTTGGAAGTTGGTACGGGACGAGAGGCGCATTGACAAGATCGGAGATTGTGAGTTTTGCGAACATGTCGATTGCATGTTAGTTGCCGCCCTGGAGGGTTAACGTGCCTCTAATTTATGTAGGTCACAGGTCTGAGGTGGGTGATGATTCGATTCAGGCGCTACGTAGGGCGAACTGATTGGGCCCAAGCCCGGGAGGTGAGGCATATATGTATGCCAATCGTTGATCAGAGACTGCATTATGCAGACGGACTCCGGAGTACTCTGGTCTCTGTATGTACGCTCCTTGCCAATAGAGCCATCATTTCTCAATAAGACCGACATCACGCAGACATATACAAAGGATCCTGCCACGCGGGCCAATGATATGTGTAGGAACACGGGTAATACCAACAGCATCATTGCTGCGCGGCAATGCAAGAGACCGCTTTATTAGATTGTGATATCCGGAGAAAGGTATAAAGGTCAGAGAGACCAGAAATCCTATCAGCACATAAAATACACTCCTCGACAGTCAGCACTCAATCGACATCACTCGTTTTTGGCCCTGCATAAAGTTGAACTAAAGCCTCAAGTGACAAGCCGTCGTTCCTAACAAGTACGTTCAAAAGATGGTTTCCGAAAAGCCTACCGATTCCATGGTCGCTACTAACTTGAATGTTTGGACCCAGATTATAGACGATGTGCGTTCGTACCCTTCGCTCGTATACCTGCGGGTGCGAGAGCCCGGCAGAGTTCCAGAAATGCATTGCGTGTATGGGCACGAATCTTAGATGCCAAGAAATAATAACGCGGTTCATTCACCTTCCTTCAGACCAGTGTGGGATACATGGTGCGGGTGGGAGACAATGAATTGCATCGCTGAGGATGTAGATGTGCTGTTTATCGACAGGATGGATCAAGAAGTGACGCAGGGGACGATTCCAGACAGGGCGAAGAATCGAAGAAGGAGGCGCTTTGCTTGGATGTGGTGATCGAAACTAGCGGCTTTCTTGTCAAGAGAGGTGTTCTCTGATCATTTAGTTGAGAAGAGAAGGGGGGCTAGTTGAGTCGAATTGAATACAGAAGCTGTTCTTTCTTTTCACAGAGATTTTGGGAACCTGTGTGTCTAGTTCATCCTGCTGGGATCTATCTCTTGACACTTGTCTTCATGTCTTTGTTTCCTCATTTCTTCTGGCGATGAAGCCAGGAGGAATGAACAGTTTTTTCTTTGAGCAATCCTGGATCTCTGTCTCTGCCGTCTCTGCCGTTGCGACTCGCTATGTCTTCGCTTTTTCTTCACTGTCGATACCGTCATTGCGCGTTGAGAACCTTTCTATTGCAGGGTATAGAAGCTTGGAAAGCACGCCTATTCTTTTGTGCAACACTTTCAGTCTCTTGGATCTGTATGCGAGTGCTTCTGCACTCAATTCACCCTCAATATCTTACGGCCTGAAGGCGTTGAATACGTAAACAGACAAATCTGTCAAATTCTTGTACGCCAGTTCTGAACTCTCAAGACACCGCTGCGGGTACTTGAACATATCGAGCCGTAAGCCTGCACTGATCAACGAAAGACCGGTGGAGTTTTCACGAAGTCTGGAAGTTGCAGCCCCGGATAACGATCACTGAGGGCAATTTGTTTCACTCGTCCGGCGGACGATGCTCCTGGTTGTGCTTCGTGGGACCAGGTGGCAGGGACACATCTATCTTCTTTGCGCCCTCACTCGCAACAGTCAATCGCCCACGATATTGGAAAGAGTATACATACTCCGTAAGTACGTGGCAATCCTTTTCTGTTAATTATTGTGAAAGTGTCTTACTCCGATGGCAGTCCCCATTGGTCACAATGTCTGCGCGCTATCCATTCGAAATCCGGCTTCAATTCCCGCTCTGGTGTTTGCCAAGCTTGAGTGAGCGTGCGATGAGACAGGAACAATCAGTTTGTCCAACGCAGGCCGTCCCATGTCTCGAGCGGCCACACGCGGCACCGCAGCGAACGCATAACGCGTGCCCCACGGATCCTCAGGATTCGACACGTTCGTTCAGCTATTACTTTCGCCCGGAATCTCAGGAGATATGAGGACGCACAGTCGCACAGAACCCCCTGTATTGTAGCCTAGACGGGCGATCATATCGCAATGCAAGGACGGTGGCAGCGTGTCGCAAGCGAGTAAGCAAGCCCAGTCTCGGATCCAGGCCGTCGGATACGCATCGCGGATCACGGGCAGGGTTTTGCCATGGAAAAGCCAGTAAGCCCGCCAACAGCAATGACTGAAGAACCAGACATCTTGGGCCAGAGTCTCTTTCTTTCGAACACAAGTCATATCCTGAATCGCATTTGTGAATCGCTGTTGTTGTTCATGCGAACTTACATTCCGTGATGGCCCTTTCTTCCAGACTCAGATGATAGAGTGGTCGAGTCTCCGATGTCATCACAGCCTCGTACGAGGGGAGCTGCATATGTAGCAGGGCGGGCTAGGAAAATGAGCCAGAACCCGTTGGATGGTTTGTTGCACCGCTTTTGGTGGTCTTGTCTTGTGTTTCTTTCCATCTGAATCAAAAGGGCAGTCGATTATTGGCCGCAGGGGCATCTTGAACCAAGCACGGTACCACAACGCTGTCGCTATGGCCCAATTCAGTCGCACAGTTTGACACCTGCTGTTCCTCGAATGAATCCCTCCATTGGAATTTTTGTCATTATTTGTTAACCCTAAGCTTTCAGCGATGCGGCGCAAGGAGTGAAAGGATGAGATTGTGTGTCCACAGCCGCTCCGTGCTCACGCGACACAGCATGATTGCAAGGGGCTTCCCTTCATTCCATCTGTCTCCCGGATTGTGCCGATGCAGCAGGCAGCACAGTCGTGTATTCATTTAGCAGTCTCCAGCCGTATATAGCTTGGGGACCGCTACCTTGTCTTCCTGGCTTGTTCATCGACGTTCAATAAGACTACTCTTGGCTGCCCGATCGAAATCCTCTCATCAAAACGAGCAAAGAAGATCCGTTCATCGTCTTGTCGACCACTTACGAGATGAAAGTCTCCGTGTTTCTTTCCTTTGCTACCGCTGCAGTTGCCGGAATTCTCGATGCTCGTAAGGGCCATTGCGGTGGTGACAATTGCGCTCGCCAGGTTACCGGGACCCGTAAGGGCCTCGGGCCGCTGTCTTCTCGCAAGGCGGACTGCTCCAGCTTCATGAGGACTGTAGTTGCACCCGAAGCTACGTATGTTTCCAACTCTCTCGTGGCGCCTTGGCCCTTGGGGCAAACATACTGCTTTCCATTACAGGATATGCATCAAGTCTGGAGCTTGTTCAGCTAACATCAGCTAGAACCATTACCGTCACCGTCACTGTTGACCCCGAGGAGCCTGTCCCCTTGACAAGGCGTGCCATCGACTACCGTGCTGCCACTGAGACTCCCACTGAAGCTCCCAGTGTACCTACCTATGCGTCTTCTTGCAAGAATGCTCACAAGTACTCTTCTGCCTGCTCTTGCTGGGGCATCACCCCCGCGATCACCTTTGGCCCTGTTCCCACCGAGACACGTACCGTCACCGTCACTCTTGACTACTGCGATGGTAATGAGGATGAGGATGAGGATGAGGATGAGGAATAAGTCGCGTCAGGATGTACACGAGGTCCGTTTCATTCTGAGTGTATTGCTTTGGCTTCGAGGGCCAGTTGTCGCTAAGTGTCGCCGAGTTGTCTTGGGTAGGATTACTCAGGAGCTTTTGTGTCGACATGACCTGTAACATTAATGGACTTATGAGGCGGATATGAGGAAAGTGACAGATCAATCGCATCTGATCTAGCACATGTATCTCGGCTCAGTAGCACTGTATCACATACATTAGGTACAGAGAAGACAGACAGACAAAAAGTACAATGAAGAAAGCATTTGGGCCACTGGGCCCAAATAAGGAGTTCCCCGTACATAACATCTTTGATTGCGCTAAGATTTCAATGTGTCACTATAAGCCGGCGCTTTGATGAATTGTCCTGCCTCGTGGCTTTTCTTCCATCTGGGTTCTCAACGGCGCGAGTATTGCACATCGTAAAGAATTCCAAGCGCCGTCAAAAAATCTGTCTACTGTGTCGAGTCTGAGACAAGGGGTACGGCCCAATCTTAGGGGTAGTCTTGGCCCTTGGGGTGTGATGAAGCTGTGTTTCGAGTGCGAGGGAGAATGCCATGTTTGGATTGACTGCGCGTATGAGTGGTACCGAAAATATATTGGCGAGGGCATCGGTTGATAGAACGCTTTGCCGCCGAGGAATTGCCCATAATAAGGGACGTGGAGCGTCTGCATCTTGCGGTCAAAGTCACCATATCGTACTCCGTAGACGGTCGTGAATCTGTGCTCACTGCGTCAGCTTCGTTTGACCATGCAAAAAGCGACTCGACACCTCCCTCTTTGCAAACTCGGCACATCCAATGTCGGACAATGAAGTGGCTGACTTGTCTCGCATACAAACATTCCCAACTGACGGGACATGCAGGAGGAATGCTGCACGGGAGGTGCCGCATGCCAGCCCCGCGAAAGGGTGTCAAATCCCCAGATCTAGCTCTTCCATCTTGAACTTCGCATTCGCACATAAGAATGGCAAACCTCTTCTTTCTCAAACCTTCATCGAATAGTTGCAGCAATTTTGCAAGCGTTGGGCCAACGCATGAACACGATGCGAAAAAGTACGTCACAAGATGACGCGCCATGCGCAACACGGACCACACCCGCAGAGCCGGTCGACCTAGCAACAGATGTAAACAAAGCTCTGCAGCTACGGCACCTGAGCCCAACCAACCACCTCGAATCACATACATGGTACATGCAGAAGCGGCAAAGCCAAGACTACCGATTTGACGAGCACTGGACGGGCGATCATTCTTTGCGGGACGGCCCCCTTTTCCATCAAACCTAGAACAGCTTTTGGGTACCTTAGGTACTCTGTTTTGGAAAGACCGCGTGGCTTGCTTGTTTCCCCCGTCTTTCCCGCTTCCCACATACATCCCGCAACACGCCTTTCGCATTTTGCCTTGTTTAGAAATTCTCCGCCGTCTCCATGGCACGCAGAAGACACCGCCGAAATCACAACTTTGACATTCACGTTGATCGTTCCTGTCTAAGCGAAGCAGCAGCAGCAGCAGATGAGACTCCTCACACGATGGATGCTGAGGATGTTGTAGTCCCCGAGGAATCGCACATGGACGACGACCATACTAAGAGTCTTCTTGAAGGGGAGGAGGAATCTTTGACGGCGAGTATAGGACATCTCCAGCAGCAGCCTTCCGTTGAGACAGTTGTCGATGAGCCAGAGAACGATGGGGCTCAGCACGACGAGTCCCGCATCCAAGAGGATTCAGATGCAGACCGGATCGACTTGGCATCGCGCCGAGAATCAGGCGAATCGAATGATGAGGATGGCATCAAGCGCTGGCCATCACTGCGGACCGAGGCCCTGATACATGCTGCAGCGCGGGACATTGTCGACCACGTCGCCAGCCGCCCTCGCGATTCTGGCACAAGCATGACTGGCCCAGCGGACGCAGCAGACGAATTAAGCTTTATTGCCGCCGGATCCTACGCGGGTAGTCCTCGCGAGTCCTTCGGCAGTGAAGCTGCTTCGGATCTCCGCCGCATCTCCACGGATCTTGACGCAGAGCAACATTCGGTCGACAGAGACGACGACGCCGGCGGCGACAGCAGCTCTCATCACGCACACGAGGATGACGTCTTCAGCGACAACAACAGCCCCCGAAGCTCTGTAGGGTCGGCATCAGAATCGGACCAGCACAAAACCGCACCACCGAGACCGTGGTCTGCGCGAGTTTCCGACATTCCAGATCAAGATGAGGAGTTTGTTCCGACGATTCGGGGCACGCCTCGCCCGCCGTTTCGATCGCCCTCTTCGGTACAAGCTCTGCAGATGGTATCGCCTCCTGCTTCTGTCATTGGGTCTTCGTACTCGAGCCGTCGGGCGCCCAGACGATCAATGTCTAGACTGGGCTCAAATAACATCCCTACGGTCTATCCGCCGAAGAAGACGCCGCCTCGGTTTCGAAGAAACACGCCGCCTTTGGTGCTGCTGCATGTTACGGTGATGCCTTCTCGGTGGCCGTGGGCTCATGTTCTGCAGAATACGCATCCTGGTGACTTGAGTCCTGGTGCGAAGGCGCTTTGGGATGCCTGGACGCAGCTGCAGTATCGCACTGGGGATACGGTTTCTGCGCGAGGCATCCTCCTGCCTCATCCTCAGAACGACTATGAGGTTCTGGAAGAGCGGTTGCTTGAAGCGCTGGAGCTGCCTTTGAAGCGTAGGGCACGAATCCTGGAATGTGGCCATTATATCGGACCTTCCAATGACTTGGTGGCTGGAATGGGGGCGGTGTCTGATGATGAAGAAAGCGAGGACGATGAAGATAGTTTTGAGGATGTTGATAAGGTATCACGGCGCCAGAGTCTGGCGTATTCGACGCACTGGTGTAAGACGTGCCGCTCGGACATACGGTATGAGTCCTCTCTTGGGAAGGGCAAGGTGTTCCGGGTCAAAGTGTATGCCAGCAATGGGTTGATGCGCGCTGGTGCTTGGCAGGCCTGCTGGAAGGAAATGGAGCGTGTTGATGTAGAACTGGAGCCTGTCGTGGATGCGATGGTTCAGGAAGAGCTTGTTCACTTGGCGACCGAGCAGCAGAGGATCCTGGATATGGAGGAGGAGGCGGCTGCTGATGCTGCTGCCGCGGCGGTCGACGAGGAGATACAGCTGAGGGAGGAAGCGGAGCAGGCTCTCGCGTCAGAGCAGGCTCTTGCGTCGGAACAGACGGATGTACCACGAGAAGAGCCCGATATGGCGACCGAGTCGTGTTCTGTCTTCGAGGACGATGGCGAGAACCAAGAAGAGGAGCGTTTGAGAGAGATCTATGGCCACCATAGCCCGGAGCCTCACGATGAGATCTGCCCACCGGGCCCTTCACCTCCTCCTCAGCAACCCGAGTTTACGCAGCAAGAGGCTCCGCCTTTGCCTTCCGAGAGAGATTTTGAGCATCGTCAAGAGAGACGCGGAAAGCCACGAGGTCACCACGATGGTGCATCGTTGCCGGAATTATTCCTCGAGGCACTCAAGGTGTTTATGCAGGACCAGAAGAACGTCATGATAGGACTTTTGAGTTTTCTGGTGCTGATGCTAGCCGTGAGGAGTGGTAGCTCGCAGGATCATCACGCCTTGTCTGAGAACATGGTTGTTCCGGACCCAATAGCACAGGCATCAGTCGAGACTGTCACTCAACACACAGAGACTATATCCCAGGCGACAGCGGCGGTGGATAGACTGGATGACACGGTATGGGCTTCCACGGCGGCAACACAACAAGAGAGCATGTTTGCACCCGCTGATACCTGTATGATCTGTTCCAAGGCCTTGGAGATGGCGGAGATGTCGCTGAGGGATGTTCCTACTACGACGGTGGAGTTGGTGGAAACGGTTACGAGGAGTGCTCTGACGACAGTTACGGAAGAGCTTGTGAGCACGGTTACGGAGGAGGCTTTGAGGACTGTTACGGAGACGATGTTCCAGACTGTTACTGTTGCGGCGGGCCCTACACAGGGGGGTGTGGTTGAGGAGAGGTTTGAGGAGAAACAGTCTGTGCCTGTGGTGAGGGCCTCGGAGATGTATGCACAGGATGGGAGTCTGGATGCTGGGGTGGACATGACTTTGGATAACGTGGAGGAATTATAATGGAGGCTTCAGCAGATGGAGGGCATGAAGGAGCTTTGAGGGTTCTTCGGGCCAGGAGGGAAGCAGGTATGATGAGCATTTTTTTTTTCTTTCTTCTTCTATTTCGACATGACAATCACGGGTTCATGAATTGCGCGGTTATTGGGGGACAGAGCATGGGTCGGTTTGGATTGAGTGAATGGATGATGGATGTCTATAGGTATAGGGGGACGAGAATATGAATGGATGTAGCTTAGAATGAAGTATAGCCGATAGTTCACATGTGCAATGAAAGATGATGAGTATACACAGCTGACCCTTTATTACGTGCAGAGAGTTGGCGGGCTGCGAAGAGTTTAAATGAAAAGGGCTTTGATCTCGTTGTGTAGAGTACCATGACAGCGTTCTCTTTCGCTTAGGTGGTGGAGGCAAGTGTATTTTCTTTGGCAACATAGCTGACGGCCTGCAAGATGAGAGGGACTCAAATGCAGAGCCCTCACAATGCTGTCTGCCAAACGTGGAAAGAGGCAAGTATATCTGAGTACATGTAATGTGGCCATAGCTTTTATCAACGTTGTTGACGGCCTGAGAACGTTGGAACGAACAGCCTTTCTCCCTGTCCAGATTACTACTACGTACCATAGGTATTGAGTCATTGATTGCGAAACCTTAATAACAAAGGGTATCTGCTTTGTAAATCACCATAACAAGACTACCAGGCTATGAAGGTGGGAAAATGAACAAAGAGGATGGATACTAATAGAAAAAAACAAACCACCCTGCTTTTTGCTGTCAAGCCGCTCCCCGGCTCATAACTGAATAGCAATGTCCATACACTCAATTCTCCATTCCCTCTTGCCCAGCCACGTCCTCAACCACTCAAGCCCCAACCCAGTCCACTCAGCCCTCTTAGCCGCCATATCATCCGCAGCCGCGCCAGCCAGCGCCTTCGCCATATCCACCACCGTCGCGTTGAACAAGGCCGCCGCGTCTACTTCATCAGCGCTTCTCGTGGCGGCGCCGGCGGTATCGACCTTTGGAGGCCGCGGAAGAAACCAGTTGCTGCGGACGTCCAAGAAGCACCTGTCGGACCAGTTGCACGAGGTGAAGAAGAGTATGAGGAGTAGGATCGAGCAGTACACGCAGGGTCGGTTGAGGAAGTAGGTGCAGATGAAGAAGAGGAAGATGAAGGCGGGAGAGGCGTTTGTCGGGATGAAGAGGAGGGGGAGCCAGCTATGCAGAGAGAGATTAACGTTAGTGAAGGCTTCTTCGATTTGACGATGCTTCCCTTGGAGCGGGTAGGGGAGGGTTCGATGAAGAGGCATGTGGTACTTGCCTTCTTAGGCAAAACATTGTGGATGGCGATTCGGCGGACGAGGCGCGAGGCGTTGGGCTCGATCTTGACGGGGATGCATGCGCGGTGATGACATGTAATTGTATGTATGAGAATGGTGAAGGGGCTTTGCGGACGCGAAGGATCTGTTCGATTTTCTGCCGTCGATCCGGGCGATTGTGGGGTTTCTGGGTTGATGGCCTGGTCAGTGGTGTGTATGTACCTGCCGGAGTCTCGGAGAGCTTTGGTGTTGACGGTTGGCTGTCGGGTTATGTACTTGACGCGCAGAACGGCGATACGCCGGTGATGGTTTCGTGGAGGTTTCAACGACGATGCGGTCTGCTGCCTGCATGATCGCGCCCATCGATAAGCGCTCATGGTTGGGTCTTTTCGGAGGTCATTGGCTTGTTGCGGGCGTATGTACCTAAGGTACCTATGACAGGGACAGTGAAAAGCAGCTAGTATGCACTGTGTCATATGCACTGTGCGTTGTCACTTGGTCTGCAAAGTCGACAAGTAACTTGCAGTTGGATCGCATACTGGCTTGCCTCATTTTCTCTCTCGGTTTTCTTTCTCTTGAGCTTCCTTTTTTAAACAGACGTGAGTGAGCGAGCAACGGGCGCTGAGTGAGGGATCATCGTTAAATGAGGTATGTATAGAAACACCAGGTGCATTACAGATGTGTGAGTTGCCATTAAAGGTATGTATGTATAAAACGCTCAATTCTTTTGTTGAGAAGCATATGTTTCTATCGATCGAGGGTGGATGGACGATCTGACGACGAGGTGATTAACGAGGTGATGAATGCGGTGAACAAGTGAGCATCATGTACATGTGTGTTACTGCACATACAACTGTCATACATACATATCACACCGACAACTTACAAGACCTTCACGATCACCTCCGCTACCGACGCATGCGATATGTACCTATTTTGGACCATCCAATAGATGCATCTCCATGGCTGCATGCTGGTGACTCGTCGTTGGGCATTCTTTTGCTGCTGGTCAGCTGCTGTATGAGGAACAAAGAGTCAGCGGCGGGGGTCGCCCTCTTTCTGTGGCCTTCTTTCTTTCTTGGCGTTGCTGACCGCTCGATCTGTTTGTCACTTTGTCACTTTGTACCCTTTGCAAGTTGGGCGGTGCCAAACTGAGAGGCGGGGAACGCGAGCACGCGAAAAGGACCCAAACTTTTCTTCCCTTTCCGGCCGCTGTGGTTCCTCCTCTTCTTCTTCACATCCAACGCAACCTCTGACAATAGCAAAGTCGCAATCGCCATCGCCATCGGCACACAACGCTTCGACGCATTCGACGGCTGCCTGTTTGAGAGCATCCTCTGTTGTTTATTCCTTTACTCTCTTGCTCATTTATATCTGCTTTCTGTCGTCTTCGTCGCCTAGGCGCCGCCTCACCCGAAGCTGCCACGCAAGTCTGCCTTCAGCTGAATCGACTGCATCACTGGTGGCCTGCCCTTTTTTATTCACTGCCGCACCCACGATCGTGCCATAGGGTGCTGACGTGCCGCGTTATCATCTGTCTTCGCTTCCTGTCGTCCTTTCTGAACGAGCTCTGACGCTCTGCATCCGCGAAGACCTATGGATATTCCTCCTCCTGCTCCGACGCCACCGCCCCTCCTCAGGACCAACAGGATGGCTTCCAATGCTGAACGCACTGCCAATTTGCTGAACCTGCTCAAGTTCAGCAATGCACCGAGTAGCTCAAGCTCCCAACAGCAACAGCCACCGCAGCCTCAGCCGCCGCTCGACCGCCAACATTACCCGCACTCATCACGTCAATCTAGCTACTCGCAGGCTCACTTTCCATCGCCGCCTACTCTTCTTCACCAGCCGGCACCCGCCGGTGCTGATCCAAAGGGTCTACTGGCTGCATTGATGAGAGGTGCTTCTCACGAAGGCGAAGAGCCCAGACAGACTTCGACTGCTCCCCATGCTCCCCACTCGACCCAGCCCGTCGAAACCAAGGCCTTTGGAGATGGCCCGCCGCCTTCCAACACAACGTCCTTCTTACTCAACCTGCTGAATCGTCCGAAGCCCAGCCAGACTAGTCCGGCTGAGAAAACTGAAGAAAAGTTGGCATACGCACGAGCTTATATCGCTGCTACGCGGGCTGCGGGGGCTGCGGAGTCGGAACCTCTTCATTTCTCTCAATACCAGCAGCAGCCTCATCAGCAGCCTGAGGCTCAGCATTTCCCCCAAGGTGCCGAGTCCGTTGCCTATGCCAATACGCCGACCCATGCTGCTACTGATCATGAGTCCTATTATCCTGCGACACAAATTCAAGAACCTCCCGCCGACGGTTCTGCATTGTATCAGAAGGTGGCCGGCAGTCTGCCAAAATCATCGCCAAAGCCTCTTACGACTCAGCCAGCTGGTCATCGTGGAGTTCCTGCGCAGTCTTTCCAAATTCTCAAAAAGGATCATTCCTCTCCTCCTGCTTCCCACAGCCCAGAGCAGTCCCGTTCAGCTGCAGACGATCGCAGCCCTATCGTTAGCCCCCTCGGGCAAGCTCGTCGTGCGAATCTCCGTACACCATCCCTGCACATACACCAATCGAAGCGACAGGTGGCGAAACAGTCCCCTCCAACGGGAGCCGATGACTCCATGACAGCGGCCGAATCCAGCAAAGAAGCAGTTGCCGACGCTGTTCACGACATTGCGGAAAAGGCCGACATGGATGCTCAAGAGGCTCTTGAAAGAGCTGAGCACGGACGTAAACACACATCCGCTGTTGTTGTTGATGCTGCGGAGAAGAAAATCTCCCCCGGCCCGGAACGTCCTCGGGAAAAAGCTGCTACTTCTACCGTTCAGGCCATCGAGGAGCAGGTTATTCGAAATATCCGTGGCGGGAAGCGCATTCCCGTTGGATCACGCTCACCCGAAGGTACTGCGCTTAAGAATGCCTCCGACTCGGGCAACGCTATTGGTGATCAGACGCAGGACTTGGCGGACTTGGCGGACTGCTGGGAGAGCGCTGACCAGGAAGAGATTGTTGTCATTGAGGAGAATGAGGTACAGCCTGTTCGAGTGTACAACTTTCCAATGAAGCCTTGGATCTCGATTTCTCTGCAGGAAGAGCTCAATGTAGTACGACCCGAGTTTCGCGACGAGTCCATCATGGACATTGCCCGCCTCAAGAAGGAGTTTGATCAGATCGATCGCAACCTCTATACTGCCTCACAAACCTACATGACATATGGGATGTCCAGGCAGGGCGGTTTGCGTGTCATTCGTCAAGACGATGGCAAGGACGCAAAAGTTTTCGGCGACACCAAGGACAGGATCTTCAACGTTGTCATGTCGGTGACGCCCTCGGAAGACGTCAGCGTCCAGCGAGAAGCCATCATCGGCACGGGTATCAGCGGCACCGTCTACTGGGTGCAGATCAAGGATGGCGAGAAAGACCACATTGAGGATACACACTTGGAACAGTATGGATTCGCTCTTCCTCCCATCTCGTCGCACGACGGCGACGCCCCTGGTGGAGTGCTCAAGACCAGAGCTCGTGCCTCCACGGCCCATCCCGAGTTCTTCGCAGTCGGTCGCGGTAAAGCCATCAACTTTGTTTGGCCTTCCTACATTCTCCAGAACAAGCTGTTCAAGGTTGGCCATGATCGGGTCGTCGATACCGAAGCTCTGCTGAAGCAAAGCTCCTTGAAGATCAACACCGGTAAGGCTGGCAAAGACTTCACCTTCAGCCAGGACGATACCGTCGTTGTGTCCCTTGATAAATCCGGCCGTGTCAAATTCTGGGATGTACGAGAGCTCACCGCCGCCCACCAAGATTCCGACCCGCGATTCCCCCTGCCTGCCCACTCATCCTTGGAAATCAAGGAGCCCTTGTTAACCTTGGCCACGACGCCCGAGGGCGAGAAGACTTGGCCCACGTCGGTTTTCTTGCTGGACAAGCAACGGCCTTACCAGAAACGAGGCGCCCTTCGCTACATGATTGTCGGTATGAAACAGAACCACACTCTGCAGCTTTGGGATCTCGCACTCTGCAAGCCGGTCCAGGAACTCAATCTCCCACACAGCAAAGAGTCGGATGCCGTCTGCAGTGTCATGTATCATCCAGAAAGCGGTATGATTGTCATTGGCCATCCGACCCGCAACTCGATCTACTTTGCCCATCTCTCTGCTCCCAAATACAGTATGCGGAACGTTTCTCAGGCGGAGTACATGCAGCGAATTATTACTCAAGACTCTTCCATTCTACAGCCGGATAGTACCGCTGTAATTAGTGGAGTTCGGGAGTACTCGTTCGCCAACCGTGGGATTCTTCGTAGCCTGGATATTCTGGGCTACCCGGCCATGGTGCAGGATCACCACGAGCCCACCCTGTTCGAGCTTTACGCGATGCATTCCAAGGGCGTTGCCTGTATTCTTGTCAAACAACGCGAGTTGGGTTGGTCCAAGGACAACAGAGTTCTCGATCCCGTCGACGGTGTGGAAGAAGGCTTTGTGGCAATTTCCAAGATCAAGGTGCCGTCGCAGCCCACGGAGCTCTTCAGCAAGGGCTTCGACAAGGATCTGGCTAACAAGGATGTTACCGCACGTCCTGCCGCTGGAGAGGCGACTCGGCAGCTTACCCCTACCGACACCGAAAGCACCCAGCGCGCTTCTGGCTCGGCCTCGGCTGCGGCTGCGCCTAAGCCTGCGCCTGCACCTGCGACTGCACTCGCGACTGCTCCTGCAACTGCTCCTGCGACTGCTCCTGCGAATGCTCCTACAGCTGCCCCTACGACTGTCGCTGTTCCCAGCAATTCCCCTCCAGTAAACGCAAAGAGCGGGCCCAAGGAGGCAGAGCCTTCCCTTCAGGTGCCCGCTGAAAAGCCCGAGCGCAGGTCTCGAAAGAGAAAAGGCAAGGAACCGGAATCCGTCTACAACGCAAACGCGAGTTCTTCTCGTGCCGGTGGCGGTGCCATCGCCAGTGGAAGTGGAAGTGGCAGTTATGGTGCAGGTGCTCAGTCCGGCAGGGCAGAAACTGTGAACAAGCTTGCCAACAACGGCGGTTCTGCAGTTTCAAATGCTGTCTCGGCCGCGGCGCTTGATTCCGCCATGAACACGGTTCAGACACGATTGACTGCTGCGGTCTCAGACACGCTCAAGTCATCGCTGAAGAATCTTCAGGGCAAGATTGATGAAGGCGCAAGACTCCGCGACGAAAACTTCAACCAGCACCAAATCAAGCTCCTGGACATGGTGTCAGAGGTGCTCAATGAGAACACGCAGAAGGTGTTGGAAACCTTGATTCATCATCAATTCACAAAGTTGGTGATACCTGCTATTGGCGACAAGGCTACCAAGGCCGTCTCGGACGTTCTCCAAAATAAGCTTCAACCCCATATTGCATCGACCGTTCAGAAAGAGATTCAGTCCTCTCTTCCTCGCGCCCTGACCCAGTCTCTTCAATCAGCCGATCTCGTCTCGACTGTCGCAGACCGTGTAGGCAAATCCATCAACTCGACGCTGCAGCAGGAAGTTGCCACGACGCTCACCCAGCGTCTCACGCCGACCTTTAAGAATCTTGCCAGGCAGTCCGCCCAGCAGGCCGTCAAGGAAGTCCATCAGCAATACCAGGACGGGCTAGAAAAAATGCAGGCCCAACACGCTGCTGACAGTCATAAAATCGATCAGCTGCTGACTTGTGTTACTGGTCTGACCGATATGGTTTCCACGATGGCTGCCTCTCAGGCCTCGCTCCAAGCCGAAGTTCTCAAGCTGAAGCAGCAGCAGTCGGCTCATGAACTACCGGGCTTCCAGGCACTCTCCGCCAGAGATGATGTCGGCGACGGTAGTGGCCTCGGATCTCGGGTTTACGGTCCGCTTACGTATAACAACGGCGCGGTTCCCGTCCCCCATCCCCAATCGAGCGTCGCAAGCCGTCAATCCAGCCATGTTCCCAGCCAAAGCTACTACAAACAGGCGCAGCAACAACGCTTTCAACAGCCGCAGCAACACTATCAACAGCCACAGCCTCAGCAACATCAATATCAACAGTACATGGCTACTAGCCCCGAGTATATGCGCGGTGGCCAACCCTTGGGCAGCAGTCCTCGGTCGTCTGTCCCTGTAACTGATCTCGCAGTCACAAGCAAGATCAGCGGAGTTGCCGGAGCATTCGCGTCGCAGGTGAACAAGATGAATGCTGAATCTGAGCACGATATCCAGCGGCGTGTCCAGATCATGGAACAGGCCATCAAGGAAGACCGCCTCCAGGATGCCATGATCCAGTGGATCCAGAGTGGTTATGCGCAGGAGATTTTTGAGAGATGCCTCAGTTTGCAGCATCCCAGTCGCTTCGAGCACTTGCCGCCGATTTTGCTTCTTGTTGTGATTGCCACGATTGCCAATTTCCTCCGTCTTACGATGTATCTCAAGCAGGAGATTGACTGGGTTGAAATGGCCGTCAGGACCTTTGCTGACAGCTTGGCCGATCTTGTAAGTTGATTTGACACCTCGGCATCCCATATAGATGTGTAAGCAAGGATTCGATGAAGCTGACTTTTTGAACAGGATCCAGACCAGGAGGGCTATCGCGACATGATGGGTAGTGTATCCCACACGCTTGAGTTGCTTATGGAGCGACTCAGGCCCTTGATTGCCGGGTACGACACCAGCTATCCCGTTGATCCATGGCTGGCTACTGTCGATAAAAGAAAGATGGAATGGGTGTTGCAATGTGCGCAGAGCATTCTGCAGACTCTTGGAATCTCAAGGCCATGAGTAGGTGCAGATGCGCGGCGGGCCAACTGTTTTTCGTCTTTCTAGTTTTCACTTTTCATTTTTTTCCACTGTTTCATGTACGCAAGGTACACACAAGCCGAGCCGGAGTTGGGTGCAAATGTGATGCACGTGGATATCGATATCTTTGGCCAGAGACGGACACGGACAGCTCTCTGTGATTTATGCAATGTTTGCTACTTACTCTGTTTGATGCTTGTTACTTGGTTCTCTACGTACCTTTTGGCTTTAGTTGACTGTTTTTCTCATCAAATTTTGAGCTATTTGATTGACCTTGTTAATGTCTGTAAAACCAAAATGAGGAAGTTTGGGGTTATGGTTTTTGCCCGTCTGGTGAACGATGGTTGCTTTCCAGAAGGTGATGGTTTGAGAAAGTGGGAACGGATCTGGACGCGACCACATTTTGATGATTGGAATGATGTAACTTCCGACGGGTTTGCATTTACCTGTTTGTTACGAAGGTGATTCTGCGCGGGCCATGGGAACTTGGTTGCCGGACGCTTTGTTTGATGATGTAAGACATGGCAGAGTGTATATAGTCTAGGTTCTTCACTTTAAATGTCTTCAAGTCTCCAAACATGGGGACTAGCCAACTAGGAAAGTGTTGTCTTCATGATATCGAGCTGGTATGTACATGTGTGACAACCTCAGCACGCTTGGAGCAATATTTCAACAGTTACCAGTTACCAGTTACCAGCGACCCTTTGGCGTGTTTCGTGGTGCTTTACCGTCCTTAAAATGGATCTTCAATTCTCGTAACCTCGTTTTTCTACAAGTCTGTCTCTAATCCGTCTTTCTGTACTCGAGCAACTTCAAAAAATGAGTCATAGGATAAGGTAGTCTGCCAGAAAGACAATCTCCCACGCCCTCTCCGAGTCTCTCCTCCCCTCCCGGGCCTCCCTAGTCTCATTCATCCCTCCCCTCAGGACTCAGCAGGCACCTTAAAAGGCAACTCCCTATAGTACCGCCCCTTCTCAATCTTCTCCACCGCCTGAGCCTGGAACGACTTGATCGTCCCTATCCGGGTCCTGAGCTTCGCGGCACAGCTCGGCGTCGTGTTGATGATCTTCTCTTCGACTTGTGCCAGGAGCGGGATGTAGGTCCGGAGGCAGATGACGAGGTAATTGCACCAGGAGCCCTTTGTGCCGGAGGTGTAGCAGTTTGCGGCGAGGTCTATGGGGAGCCGGGTCTGGCTTCTGTAGAACTATAGGAAGAGTGAGACTGTGAGTGTCAAAGACAAAGATGATCTCATTATTGAGTGATAGTCGTGACTCGTGTGTGACTACATGGTCCCTGGAGGATTTCTGCGTGATGAGACAGAGGGAGGGCTGTATATAATTGAGCATCTCGTGGTGATACGCACGTCCTTGTAGAAATAGTCACATGTTGCTTGCTCCGCGCTCCTGTTTAGTCCGCTGGGGAGCTGCGGGAAGTTCTTGTTGGTCCGGTTCAGATCCTGGATGAACTTGACGTAGTAGCGAACGCTGCCCTGTTTTTATAAAACAAAGCTACACGTCAGTATGTGTGTAGTGAAAGGGTTTGTGTGAAACAGATAGCTACGGAACGGCACATGGCGACGCATCAAACGGGGAGCATGAGAACATGGCACTTTCTGCAGAATGTACGAAAGAGGCCCACGTGCTTTGTATTGACGATCAAGATTAAAGTCCATAGGCCCAGATGTCTGCTCGGACAGACTCCGACTGGTATCCGTGATGTTGGTCAATATGTTTAAAATTGGATTCATCGACTTGGCGGTAATGGCAACGTTTACGTTGCTGGCCAGCACTGCCGGAAGGCCGAGCAAGAGAGTTGCCGGGAGCAAAAAGGGGTGCATTTTGAGGAAGAGGGGTAGAGAAGGATGACGAGACGATGTAGTTTATAGTCTGGAATTTGCTCTTGCTTCCTGATGGTGTTGGATGCCGTTTGCTGGAGAGGCTAGCTCCGAAGGGGAAGGAAGTCTAGAGTTATATACAAATGTGCAAAGAAAGTATCAGATAGAAAACGTCGGCCGGAGAAAACGCTCCATTCCCCGCTCGCCTGTCTCTCAAGATGAGCTCATCTCTCTTGAGGTGCAGATGTAGATGCAAATGGAGATGATGCAGCATCTCCGCAAATGGAGCCCAAGACACCGTAAACTAGGCATGCCTCTGAAACATGGCGGCCAGAATATGCCGCATCGTGGTGACAAGGCTTCAATATTTCACGATTCACATCTCTGGTTTCAGTTCCTGTTTTGAGAATGCTTACGACGCCGAGGAGAGGAGAGGGAGATTCCGTGATGCGTCGATGGAGTGCGTCGATGTGTCAAGTAGGGATCTAGGTACCTACATCTTCGGACGGTGGGAAATGTCGCGGAGACAAAATTAGATGGAAACGGTGCACAAGAAGAGAATAAACAGGCGGGGAAAAGAAAAGAGAGAGGAATGACACATAAAAGCCATGTACGTATGTACTCCACGCCGTTTAAACCGAGGGTGTGAATCGTGATCCACGAATGGAGACAAACTTTCATGCAGAGTCAGACAAAGTCAGGTACAAAGGGATTACTAAAGCCGAGTGAGTTCATTGAATTTTTTAACAGCCTTCTTTTCCTTGCAATCACAATTGAGGTTATCATGCTGTGCATTCTTTGAGTGGGACTGCGATTCTTGAATGTGCTTCTTCGAACAAGCCTCTATCAGATTTATACACAATTAAACACAAAGCCCTTACTGGGTATTCCGATAATCTTCGACATTATGCTCCAACCAGGTACCAAGTCAAAGGCATCCACAACCGACAGAACCCGCTGGTCCGACGAAGAGGCGCTTTGCCTGCTCCATCTACTGTTTGAAGCTCGGCGAAATGAACAGCTCAATAATGATAAGATTAGTGCTCTAAAAGAGGTTTCAAGAGCTTCATTCCTACTCTCCGTCGGACCTTACTTGCGATTGAGAACCGATATACATACATATTTACTTTAAGAAGGTCTGGCGAGCCTTTCGAGCGGCAGAGTCAAGATCCGGCACAACTTACTCCGTATGATGAAGAGACTGGAAAACTTCACATGAGCGATCAGACAATCAAATACTGGAAAGCTTCACATGAGCGATCAAACCATTCAAGACTGGAAATGCTTTACATGAGCGCTCTATTTAATGGTTTGAGCGCTCATGTGAAGCTTTCCAGTCTCTCCATCATACGGAGTAAGTTGTGCCGGATCTTGATTCCGCCGCTCGAAAAGCTCGCCGAGCCTGCTTCGAGTAAATATGTACATCAGTTCTCAATCGCAAGTAAGGCCCACGATAATATGCTGTATAGGAAGGTGATTGCTGCCGATGAGTTTCGTCATGATGGCGTTGGTTCTTGTCTGTAGTCCGCGGGACTGAGTTCGTCGGCACTTTTTACTGAACAAGAACGACAGGCAAGACGAGAAAGCCACGAGAGGACGAAATGGGTCAACGCGGAGATATTTACCGCAGGCGCTCTACACTAGACTGCAAATCAGGAGCCTTTTTTCTTGAAGAGTGCTTCCTAGAGGCGGTCCATCCGAGATCCATGTGTTGAGCATTGGGAACTCCTCTCGTATGTCAATAATCCAAAATTCCAAGTCCATTCTACCATGTCGACTCGCAGGCCCAGCATCTTGTTGTCTCGCTTGTAACGCTCGCAGCCCAGCCAGTCCACGACATGTTCCATCACCCCCTTGCAATCTTGCAGTCTCCGCCAGACAGGCCGTTTGTGCGATGCACATTTGGAAACAACATTTCTCTGCGATGAACGAATGCTCATAAACATGCCAAAAGGATTCATCCTCTAGCTCGACAGGCGGCGACAGAACTGTGAGCCTGTTGCGAGAGCCCGTGTCCGGATAGAAGAGCTCTCTGGTCTGTACGTCCGATCGGCCATTGTCCTAGATATTTCGACATCTTTTTCCAGTCTTCTGCTTGGACCGATTAGCGAGCTCTATGTACGTCAAGGCGGAAGACGTAGCTTGCAAATCGATCAACGCAGAAGACTGGAAAAAAATGTCGAAATTTTTAGGACATGGCCGGTCGGAGATACAGACCAGAGAGCTCTTCTACCCTGGCAAGGGCTCGCAACAGGTTGGCCAGTCCTGTCGCCGCCGTGCCGACCTTCTCATCGAGCTAGATGACGAATCCTTTTGGCACGTCCATGAGCACGTCGTTTGACGCAGACAACGTCGTTTCCAGACGTTCATCGCATAATCGGGGCTTGTTTAGGTTGACTTCTGTCATATGATTTGCATGGCCACCACAGATATATTGAGCTCGTATAAGGAACATCTTGCCCCGTTTTGAAAGTCGTGATCGAGCGTAGTGTGGCTTCGGCAAAGCCCAGAGCAGTCAAGAGTGACTCCGGGAATTCAGGAGAGCCGTTAGAGTAAAATTTCCGACACCGGGTGAAAAGTCTGTGAGTAGAACGTGTAGCCTCGGCCTTGCATCTTCGGTCGCTGGGCTTGGTACTAAGCCTCTTGGCTGATAGGAACCAAGTTGCAACACAGTACGCGCAAGACCGGTTACACGATCTACTCACGGCAATTTTACGTCAACGGCTCTCCTAACTTCCTGAAGTCACTCTTGACTGCCAAGGCCGTAACGCCTAGAAGGCATCGCGGCAGCTGAGAATGGTGAAGGCTGGGAGGTAGGCAGAAATCAATTAACCTCGGGGCGGCCAAAGGATATTCGAGTCGGTCGGCATTTGAAGCTGCGATCGAAGCTTCGTGCGTATTGCCCTCTGCGACACCGATTGTTTTGTGTTGTGAACTGGTGAAGGAATGAGGGTTTTTTGGGTGGGGGTCCGGGGACCTGGCCTTGCCTTACAAATCATAATCATGTGTTAAATAGAATGTGATTTGGGTGAAGGTGTGCTTGTATTGATGATCGTCACTTGTGATGTTCTGTGTGTGTCTCCTGTTCCTCAGGGACAATCTAGTTACAAAATGGGTGTATGTTTGTGCACGTGACTTCTGCCATGTATTACCGCCCAGCGTTACCGGGACCTCCAAGTACCCATTATCCGACACACCCCCTCAGCTTGAATAGCATATGCAAGCTGCATGGTTAATGGAATGTGATGTCCTCCAGTTGGTCCTGAATTTCCTCCAAACGCGCGTCGTTTTGAATCTTGTGCTCCGAAATTTCCACCAATCCTACTTGTCTAAGGAACACCGACCACCTGTTGGCCGGTAGTACCTTAGTAAATCCGTCCGCAATCATCTCTGCCGATTCAACGTATCTCACGCTGATTTTCCCCCTTGACACTTCTTGCCTCAGCCAGTGATTATGAATGTCGACATGTCGAAGCTTGGTTTGGAGCTTCGCTATCTCCTTCGTCACTAATCCTATGGTCTGTGTGTTGTCGCAGTCGATGATAATGGTATCCGAAGGAAGTTTAATTTTCAGCTCCTTGAGCAAGCGAACGGTGAACATTGCTTCCTTGGCGACTTGTGATAGCGCCAGAAGTTCCGCTTCGGTCGTGGACGTGGTGACCGTATCCTGTTTGCTTGCCCTCCACGCGATGAGGCCGTTAAATAGTTTGATCGCATACCCTTGTGAGCTCTTCCTGTCGATTGTGTTGTCAGCAAAAGATGCGTCACTCGCAATTTGAAGCCTTGTTCCGCCCCCTAGTTGCAATGCCAACCATCTCGTATCGTATAAGTAGAGAAGAACGCGATCGGCCGCGTCATGATGCTCTTGAGCTGGATTTGTCAGGAACCGTGCGAGTCGCGATGTGGCAAACGCTATATCTGGGCGTGTTGTGACGGCCGCAAATAGCAGTGAACCGATCTTGCGTTGGTATTTATTAATCTGGGACGGTGTTGATAACTTCGTCGACGGTTTGAGTTCGATTGCGGCCATGGGCGTATCGTGTCGTAGGTTCGTCTTGTCGGCCAATTGATGGATCTTGTCAACATATGCCGCCTGTGAGAGGCGCAACAGTCCTTGCTGCCGATCTCTGACCACCTCCATTCCCAGGAACCATTGCAGGTCATCTCCTCCAGTCATGGTATATTTGCTCTTGAGACGCTGTATTACTTGGTTAGCTTCATTCGCATTCCCTCTTCGGTAGGCGACTATTATATCGTCTACGTAGAAAAAAATAATTATGCCGCCCTTGATCAGGCAACACGGTTCGTGCGGCACAGTCTGGAACCCCATGGCCTTGAGAGTTGTCGTAAATTCTTTCTGCCACAGCAATGGCGAAGTCCGTAGGCCATACAGGGCCTTTTGAAGTTTCAGGATTGTCCCTCTCTTTTGATAACCTTTGGGCATCCTCATAAACACCTCGCGATCCATGCTCGCGTGAACGAAAGCATTCGTCACGTCAAACTGCTTCAGGTCCAAATTATACTTCGCTGCGATGGCCATAAGCATGCGGAACGATCGATTTGCTAGAGTCGCCGCATAGGTGTCTTGTGAGGAAATGTGTCGTTGCTGATCTCCCCGCACAACCAACCGGGCTTTGCACTTGACATAGTTGTTGTGTTTGTCGAACTTGTAGGTATACACCCACATGCACTCCAAAATCTGGGTACCCATACGCTTGATAGGGGACTGGGGAACCTCGACCCAAGATTTCATCTGGTGATGGCTCGCCATATGATCTCGTTCAGCCTCCTTGAAACTATCTCCCATTGAGTGGTGTTCGAGATTGGTACTCTGGGTTGGTGGAGGGGGAAGTTGACTTCGGTGAATCTTTTTGCCAGACGAAAGAAGCTTCTTCATCTTCTCCTTATCGGTGGCGTCTCCTTTGAACTTTCCAGTGTTTACTGATTGAGTGCCTGACACCAGCAGCCTCTTCGCTTTTGCTTTGTCAACAGCGTCTCCCTCGAAATTACCAACGTTGCCTGCTTGACTGCCTGCCATAAATGCCGCTGCCCATGGTACAGTCTTGGATGATCCCATTGTTGTCGCTGACGGCATGCCGTTCCCTCCAGACATCAGTTGTGCCAACAGTGCGACTGGCGGTGGTGGAGTTGGTGGCGGCGTCGGGTAACTGGCCGTTACATCCTTCACTTGTTCAATTTGTTGCTCCTGGTCCTGCTCGCTTTGGCGCAGGGGTATGTCCTCCAATTGCGACGTTGACTCCTCAACCTCGTCGTCTTCGAAAAATGACTGGAGTTCCGGGTGAATTGTCGACTGTGGGATTTCCATCACCCGTATCTGCATGGCGATGTCTTCCAGTGTTGCGTGCATAAGACTTTCCGTCGTGTCCTCAAACGTACCATTGAAAATTGTTTGTTCATCAAAAACAACATCGCGAGTGCTGATAACCTTGGCTAAAGATGGTATCCAGATTCGATAGATATTTGACGAGCTGTATCCAACAAGATACCCGATCCATGCTTTTGGGTCTAAACGTTGTAGGCGTTTTCTACCGCGATGAGCGTCGCTAGTCATTGCAAACGCCTTGCACCCATATGCTTTTAAATGAGTAAGGTCCGGTTTTCGCAAAGTCTTGACGATGCCATTTCGGAAAGCGCTGTAGGTGAAGAAAATCTCGTAAGGGGTACTCCACCCATTTGCATAGTTCGGAGTTCTGTTGTGCAGGTAAACCGCCGCCCTCGTGATTTCCGGCCATAGTTTCTCAGGAAGATGTGCGCCTATTCTCATCGCTCGCGCTTTGACCTTGTTTATTCCACCCGCGCGTTCAGCTCCTCCATTTTGGGCTTGAGTATCGGGAGCTGACGGCTCAACCATGATACCCTTCGTTTCCAACCATTTGCCCACTTTTGGTTTCACCATGGTTATCTCGTTGTCGCACTCAATGACTTTGACTGAGATATTGAAATGGGTTTTCAGGAACAGTAGGAAATTTGTCAGCTTGGCAATAATTGAATCAGCTGTGCGATTATCCTTGAAGTAAAAATCCCACTGGAACCCCGAAAACCTGTCCACAATTAACATTTGGCATTTTTCTTTGGTAATGCTGTCACTGTCGTATGAATGGAAATCGATAGCCAGTCTCTCTCCTGGGCCCTCATCCTTGGCGCGCGGTGCTCGTCTGATTTGTCGTTTTGCTTTGGCCTTGGCACACGGGTCACACTCAACTGTGGTGACACCCCTGATGCGCACCCCCTCAGTTTGCTGTACGAGGTGCTCAATCGCTGCTGGGCCAGGATGTCCAAGTCGAAGATGCCAAATAATCGCCGTCGACTTCCGCGGTGTCCGTGCCGTCCTAGAGGTTGCGTGGAACACAGCCCTAGAGATAGGATTGTGTTCCAACACCCACTGCCCATGAATCTCGGCAACACTTCCGATGATGGTTCCATCAGACCTTCGTAACGTAGTCGGATCACCCTGTGTTTCCCACCAGATACCTGCCTGGCGGAGTAGACGGAAGGATACTAGATTGCACAGTAGGTCAGGACAGATGGCCACATCATGGAGAGTTATCTTGCTTGTTTTATCTCCATCCTTCAAGAATAGCTCGATGGTGCCGTAACCGGTAATCCAGATCTGGGTATTCCCTGCCCATACGAAGTCGCCCTCGGCCGGTGGCCTAAAATGTCGTATCCGTTCCGGAGTGTTCGTGATGTGACACGTCGATCCTGAATCGAGAATGAACGAGTGTCGTAACGGATACTCTGACGTTGATTGGAATGATGCGTAAACACCAGCATTGATATTGGCGATTTTTCGTCCGTCCAGGGATGCGCACACACCAGCGTTGATGTGAGCGATTTTTTGTTCTCCTAGTCACAGATCATTCTTTGCGTCGCTAATTAGACGTTTAAAGTTGGCATCGACATCCTGTCGATGCTTGATCATGCTTTGGATTTGTGGATGTGGGGTCCACCAATCTGGTCTCTGTTCCTCATTGACATACCAACAGCCTCGGAGGTCATGAACAGAACTACACGCTGGACATTTCTGTTCAGCCTTGGAGCTAGAGCCTTTTCCGGAGTAGCCAGTCGGTTTAATCGCCCCATGCTTGGAGGTATAACCTTTTCTGGACTCGACGGTCGGCGGATGTGCTCCAAGTTGTACGTTCTGTTTCGCTCTCGATTGTTTGCTCCGTTTGACAGATGGCGCGCTATCAGGAGCATCAGAGGCGTCCCTCTTGCTCCCCACGATAGTGTTTGCTATTCCATCATCTTCAATCGGGTTGTCATCCATGGTGAAAAAAGACGCAGATTGTCTCGTGTTGGACCGTAGTTGAATTCGGTTCGGATATTTGTTCGTCATCTGGACCCGAAACTTTCTCATCATTTCCTTTCGGGTCATCCGGGGATTGTCTCTACCGTGGTCCAGAAAATTACTCGTCCAGTTTTCCGCAACCTTCGATACTGCGGCCGTGAAGTCTTTGATGATGGGGTTGAGCGACGAGACTTCAGCTACTCCATTCTTCTCGGCATACGACGCTGCTTCGTCGTATCTTGCTAGCCATATCTCCCAGTTGTTTGGGTTCCTCATCGGTTGGAGCGCCTTTTGATATCGTTCCCGCGCTAGGTCTTGCTCATGTCGATCGTCGTCTCCGGCTGTCACAAACAATGTGGCAATCCAGTGTTGGAGAAGTCGCTCGGGGTCACAACAAGTGTCCTTGTAATGCATTGATACAGTTGATTGTACCATTTGCATCAGTTTTCCGATATGTTTCCGGTCTTTTTCGTACATATCCATCTCCGTTTTGTACTTGGTCGTGAGGGCATTGTAGGCCTCCACGTCTAGTCGGTAGGTTCTCAGGCCAGCCGTCGTTAGTTGCGCTGCGGTGGCCGGTTCCGGGAATGCTGCCAATCCAGGGTAGTCTCTTGCCTCTGGGCAGATAGGGGGGATTGGCCTTTCCCTAAGGGGTTCAATGGGACCTTCCGGTTTGATCTGGTCCCAAATTTCGTAATGGATTGCGACAGCTTTGATGGAATCGATCCAACTCGTCCAATCGCTTGGAGTTCGTAGAATAGCCGTCTGTCCGTTTTTAAAAGGAGTCGTCATTTTGTCTGTAAAATTTCGGAATTGGTTGTCAAAGCTTTTAATAAAGGCAGTGAGACTCTTAATTGTTAAATAGAATGTGATTTGGGTGAAGGTGTGCTTGTATTGATGATCGTCACTTGTGATGTTCTGTGTGTGTCTCCTGTTCCTCAGGGACAATCTAGTTACAAAATGGGTGTATGTTTGTGCACGTGACTTCTGCCATGTATTACCGCCCAGCGTTACCGGGACCTCCAAGTACCCATTATCCGACATCATGACACCGTAAACGACATGTACCTCGTTATAATGATCTTCAGATCAACGATAATTTCGATAAACCGATAGTTTTCGAAAATTTGGGTTCGCCTCACAAATAGCCGATTCAGATCAACGATACTCACGATATAACGATGCTCAAAGGCGTACACAACAGCATCGTTATAACGAGTTTCTACAGTAGGTGCTTATCACTCCGTACCAACTTCTGCTTTTGATTTCTCTTGTTTATACCCTGTTGACAGTTGCCCACGAAACTCTACGATCTACCTATCGCTTCACGATTGATGCATAACCGCAACACCGAACATAAAGGCACGAACCGGTTGCATGGTTGGGCACCTGATTACCTATGTATCTACGCACAGAAACACCACGTAGGGCATGAAAAGCAACACAAAGAGACACAATATTGGCCCGAAAACTTCCTTCTGTGCCTAAGAATGTTGATTAGCGGCAAACATCCCCATGTAAAGCTATCAGTGATCACAGCCTGAGAGAGAAGGTTCTGGGAAAAGGGGAACGGAATAGGACCCAACGCGATCCTCAAGACTTCAGTCAGCTGCAGCCCACTCAGATTCCGCAGTGTGTTGACAAGCTACATGGACGATGTCACGATATCTTCTGCAAACACGCGTCATTCGAGGAGCAATGGCTACCTAATTCATAAGGGATAATTTACTGCCTAGGCTACTATGGACTCTGATGAAGATCAGTTTATCTGGAAGGTAGGTACCTAACCTGTGTACTACGATTGAGGCATCTCCACACAAAGCTTACGAAACATGACCTGCGACGTCGTGAGACAGGAACAATTAAGAGTTAGAGAGAGGCTGGAAATGACAGACAAAACAGTTCTGGATGGATTTGGTCCTGTCTTTCTGGATCTGGAACTAATAAAGGTACTTGGCCTTAAGTGCCCTCAGGAGTCAATGGGGTCGTTATGACTTCAACTCGGAGGTGTGAGGTATGTACCTACCACGATTGAGGCATCTCCGCCCAAGCTCACAACACATGATCTGCAACGTCTTCAAACAGAGAGTAATAAGCATCTCTTTACTACAATCAGAGAGCTCAGAGATAGACGCATGCCTCATCTTTCTACAGACACAATTCAGAGACACCTTGAAAACTGGCATCATGCATTGCAAAGCCTTAGAACCCTAAGTAGTAAGATCCGACCGACGATGATGTCCGAAAATCAAGAATCAAGGCCAGCTTACTACTGAACAGCGTTACTTTACGCCTTTTTCCTTCATCATCGTCATAAATGAATGTTCAAATTTACTAATTAGGGGGCTCTAATAGCACTTAGGCACTAGAATTCCGGCCGTGAAGGCTGCGCCGTTGTTTCTCAACGTGCATCAGACATTGATCAACGAGCGTCAGTCACCCCGTCAACACCCAAGGTGTCCTTCATGCTGTGGATATATCCCCCCCATCCCCCTCAGCAGGCACCATAAAGGGAAGCTTTCTGTAGTAACGCCCAAGTTCGATCCTCAACACCGCCTGGCCCTGGAACAATCTGATGGTACCCATCCGGAGCCTTTGCTCGATGGCACAGCGCGGAGTCAAGTTGACGATTTTCCGTTCGACCTGCTCAAGGATGGGGATGTAGGTCCGGAGGCAGATGACTAGGTAATTGCACCAAGCGCCCTTTGTGCCGGAAGAATAGCACTTCGCCGCGATGTCATTGGGGAGACGAGTCTGGCTTTTGTAGAACTACAGAGGGGGCGGGGAGGTCAGTACAAGACTCAAAATTCCGTCGTAATGTACGCAGAAATCTGTGGGACACAATGGCAAAGGGGGTCGCTTGGACGCACGTCTCTGTCGAAGTAGTCACATGTTGCTCGCTGCTCGCTCGCGTTCAGCCCATTGGGGAGCTGTGGGAAGTTGTTGTTGGTCCTGTTCAGATCCTGGATCAACTTGACGAAGTAACGGACGCTGCCCTATTTAAAAAAGAAAGACACGTCAGCATGTGCATACGGAAAGTTGTTTGCGCGATACATAGGCTAATAAACATGTGCAGTCAAATGGCAACGCAACGCATCAGACAGGGGCTTGGGAGTTGACGATTGCTCCAGAGCGGACAACGCACTTTGTATTGGCGATCGAGGTCAATGTCCATAGGCTCGCCCACCTGCTCGGACAGACTCTCACTCGTATCGGTGATGTTGGCCAAGATGCTGAGAATTGGGTTCGTGGATTCGGCGGTGGGGGCAACGGCCCTGGCCAGGATCCCTGGGACGCCGAGTAGAAGAATTGCCGAGACGAGAAGGGAATGCATTTTGGACAAGTCGAATGGAGAAAAGCGATAGTATGATGTAATCTGCAGTCTGGATTCTTTCTTTTATCTCTGTCGGAGTATAGATTGCTTGGGAGGTCTTTTTTCTGCTGCAAGAAGAATTCTCTAGCCATATATATATACCCACGAAAACGATGGATACGCCGCGAAATTCTCAAAGAAACCAGAATGTTGGCCACCCGCTCTCTTTCTGTTCATAACTGTGAGATCATCCATTTCGGAATGTAAACGCCAATACTGATGCCGATTTGATTTGCAGACTATCTCCGCCACGAATCCCATGACGCAGTGGATTGGGCACATCTCTGAACCATGGCGGTCAGATTATGTCACATTGTGGTGGTAAGTTTAGGATATTCCACGTCGTATTGGCTTCAAAGTCTAACTTGAGAGCGAGAACCTCGCCGGTCAGGAGGAAGGGGATACATTCCAAGTTTGAAGTCATGGACGCCACAGCTTTGCTGGGCCGGACAGTGGAGGGACATCGCAGAGGAATTGGACAAGGTAGAAGGGGATCAGAGGATAGGCAGGAAAGGCACGTCACACGAAGAGGAGAAATAAGGAAAGGACAGGAAAATAGATTATTATAGTACAGACAAGATCAAAATTGGAGAACAAGACTCAAGAGTTGAAGAGGAGCAAGAAACGCAAGAAGTCAAGGATGAACATGGAGAACAACGCAAGTTGTCACACCACTCCAGCTGAGGATTCATAAACGGGCAGTTTCACGCAAAGAGGTATGTACTCAAAATGCCACGCATGGATGAGTATCAGAGAATGCTAAGACGCGGACCAAGTTCCAACTTCCAAGCCCGAGGCTGGATATTGGACGTCAACCGTCGTGATTCGTGCGCCAGTAAAGTCTGGCATTTGCGTTGTATTTACTTTCCTCAATCGATTCCTCTTCCTTTTCTATTCTAATCTTTTACGAAGTACATCCAAGTTCTGGATATACCATATGAGCGGGAGGAGCTCCATCCAGATTTCGCAGCTCCCCCTCTTTTTTTCCTTAAGCTTTTCTTCCATCTTGGCTGTCTTGCCATCCGGTGACGTTTCATATAGGTATGCGACAGTCTTCTTCAGATCAAAGGCCTCAGAGCAATTCGTTGAGGTCAAGAGGCATTCCATTTCAAGGCATATTCAGTCCACGAGGTCACCGTAGCCCCCATTACCCCCAAACCTAGTTCACGGCCATCAGCAGCGACGGCGCTGAGAGCTTAATAATAAGGATGGTACATACCTCATAAAGAATGCGGGGCCCCCCTCCGTATTGTAAAAGCCTAAAGGTACTCCGTAGAGAGGCAAACAAAGAATGTAAATAGACTAAAGCAAAACCTTAAATTGACTTACATCCCCAAACCGCCCTCTCAAACGCATCACGAAGGGTTTCAGCAGCGCCACACTGACCGGCTCCAGCTTTCGACGGCAACTTTGGTCCGCACGGCAGCGCTGACACCCGACGTCCTCAAGCCGCGCAACGTTCCAAAGCATGATAGATCTACAAGCGTCGATTCGCAAATCTGATGGCTGTACCGATGCCAATGTTGATATGTTCTTGTCTAATGATGCGTTGAGTTCCGCCGTGAGGGCTGTCTAATGCCGCAACCAAAGAAAAAACGCGCTGAAACGAGGGAGGTGAGCCTAGTGTTGACTCCTGAGGGCCTGAGGTACGTGGTGCGAGTCGATGCGGCGACGAGGCAGGGAATTGCACACACTACGAGGACGAGAACTCCTTTGAGAGAGTAGGAACAGGAGCATTCAGAGTTCTCGAGCAAGAGTTCACAACAGAGTGGAAACCAAGGACAATGAGTCAAAGGTGGATGTTGGTGCTTGAGTACCTGAGTAGGTAGGTATGTATGTATGTAAATGCAATTATTAATTAACCTAATCCTCACACATCCATTTGAGAGTTGACGCAGCCTCTACCCAATCCGCCAGTCCGGAAATATTAATGTACATACCGCCATATCGTGTCTCTTGCTTGCTCCTGCACACCAGCCCGCCATGCGAATACCCCAATTCCTCCGCGCAATCCTCCTCCCATTGATTCTGCCGTCCTCGCCAGCTGCTGTACTTGCTCGTCATGTGCAAAAGTGCAAAACGGCACTAACTTCGGCCAGCGATGTCTCGTCCGTCGTCGGAAGTACCAGGTCCTCCTGCTTTGGCACCTACTAGGGACTGCCCGCGCTCATCCTCGCTTCCAAATTCCAAAGTACCTGCGACTAAGCCCCCAGCTTCACCAAGCAAGGGCGTTTCGACGACTCAGACGACCTGCATTCCGCGGTGTATCCGGGATAAAGCCTTTTCTTGGGTGGACGATCGAGCTCAAGAAATTCGTGCCACTGGCGGCTCACCTGGCCGAACTTTTCGAGGGACTCGGCTGTCAGGCGCTTCATCATTATGCCCTTGGTGACGCAATATCGGTCCGCTGGTGTCGTTGTCCAAGTGGCGGCTGAATCGTCTGGATCCTCGTACCGCTCCGGCTCGTCCTCGTCCTCGTCCTCGCCATAGTAGTCCCCTTCACCAAAGTCGGCCTTCGCGGCATCGGATTGGTGGACATGCTTCTTGCTGATGGCGATGGAGATGTGCCACCAGTCTGGGAGGGTGATTTTGACGCCCATGTGGCGGTGTGTGTGCTCTTCCATCGCCGTGGATATTCTGCTGCTACTCCAGGGACCATTCTCGTCATGAAAGATGAAGTCGCTCGGTGGCTTCATATCTTCGTAATCCAACTGCTCCATCTGCCACCGGTCGCACAGCGGCTTAACGTAGGCCAGATATATCACGAAGAGCTGGTCCACACGGCGTGGCAGAAAGCGCGGTACCACCTTGGGAGGGTCGGACGGGGCAAGCGACTTGTGACACTGCGTGGCGAGTACTACCTTGCCGTCAATGACGAATATTCCCCGGTCATGGTTGATGCCGTTGACCCTGCGCAGGCCGACGAACTCGTCGCCACGGGCCGGGCCGCCCGCGGTCATTAGCCCTAGCGGCGCGAGTAAGTCTTCGAACTTGCGCACGTTCTCCAGATACTGGCGAACGCCTGGCCAATTCCATTGGCCGTCTTCGTTCAGGAACTGCAGTCTCCTCTTGCTGTCGACTAGGTCTTTCAGCATCTCAGTCTCCTTCCCGGCCAAGCCATTAACCTTATAGCGAAGAAAAGAGTGCCCCCGTCCTGTGTGCGTCGGTGAGTCCTTGATCTCGGCGAGGGGAACGACAAAGCGGGAATTCTGTCCCTCCTTGAACATTAGCGAACCCCACAGCAGATCTTCGGCTTCTTGGATCATTTGCTGCATCATGCGACGGATGTCATCCATGTGAATGGGCTTCATGAAACACGAATTGTCCGCTATGTATCGCGCCGCGATTTTTTTACTTTGGCCTAACAACAGGGCTTCGCCTCTCCTTTTCCATGACACCGACCGTCGGCTGCTACCCGTTAGCTTTGATATCATTTTGCCGTACTGGAGCAAACTGAGTGTATATCCCATCGGAGTGCACGCGGCCTTGCAGAGCCAGTCATTGCGAATAGTGGCGATTCGCTTCTGGGGATCCTCCATCTGCGGCCGCGCCTTGGCCGGGCTCGCGTGCTCGGCCAACAGCACCCTAGCCACGTAGACAAGCCCGGACAGCACGCAGGTGAAGAGGTGAGCCGGTAGGAACTTGCGGGTCTCTTCGTCAATGCCCAGCACGGAGACAAAATGCCACAACGGGCTGTCGAACGGATCCCCTACCAACTCCTGCATCCAGAAGCTAGCCGACACCTGAAGCAGCTCCTCCTCAAGCATTTCTTCTGGAAACTCTTCAGAGTTGAGATGCTTGCAGAGCCCCTCGAGGCTGGCTCTCTGCTCTTTGGTGAAGGCGAACCCCTGCGTGTTCAGCAGCGTGGGATCGTCTAGGTGTAGAACGCGGAGGCAGTAGCATATAAATCGTTTCCAGTACGAGACGTAACGATCCATCTTTGCCTTATCCAGCAGTGGTCCGAAAGGTTCGAGATCCGCGTCATTACGATGAGGGCTGGCCAACATGAGCCGTGTCATCAGCGGCAAGGTCTTGGACCCTTCTATGCAACGATGGAAAAACATGCGATCGATGGCCGCCACCGCCCGCTGCAGCTCGGCACTATCATTCGCGGTTGGCATTCGACTATAGGTGTACAGCTCGGTCAGGTCTCGAACCGTGAAATAACTATCGGTCCAACCGGTGCGATTGAGCCAGTCGATTGTCGCATTCTCCCCAGCTTCGATGATCTCGTATTTCTGCAGCTCTTGACTCTGGTCACAGTCCCATTGCTCCTTGATCCAATCAATCACATCGGCTTGCCCCGTTGGGCACGCCTCTGCCTCCTCGCCCTGACGCGACGAGACACAAAAGTAATGTTCAAAGGCGCTCGTGTACAGTGTCTGTATCTTCACGGTGGGCTTCCTGGACACTTGACCACGCATAGAGTGAGTATGGTAGTAATGCATCCTCATCGATTTAGAGCTCGCCGTGAGGGTGTCACAGAGATGGCAGCTCCAGCCATCATGGATCGTTAGGCCCTCTATAGGCGCCCTAGGGTTTGAAGGACCGTGACGAAATTCGTCTTTCTTAGGCCAGGAAAGTCGCGGTGAAAGCCGTGAGGAAAATGGCCCGGGAAGATGTGGCTTGATACGTTCGAGCTCTGTTTTTGACACTTCTGGGTGATCATGCTCCAGGTGGCGGTGGGGGTTCCGCAAGGCGTATCCGTGATGCTCACAGATCAGAATCCGCAAGTCTTTATGAAACTTCAGCCAGGTGTAATCCTTCAAGATTTGCTCCCCCATCCTGCGTTACTGAAATCGGGTTTCTTTTTCAATTTCTGAAGTGCCCACGGAGTAGGTATACGTTCCTCTTTGACGCTGGACTGGGCAGTGGGCACCTTTTTGACTGTCGGCTCGAAGAGATGACGAGTAGAAAGCGTGTTTAGAAACGCGTAGTAAAAAAGTCGGTATAATCTGTCATATGTGACGTCCATGTAGGAGGGAAGAAAGCGGCAACAGGGAGCTCGAGGTCGAGTCGAGGTCGAGGGGGCGAATAGATTATGGTCAATGCTGCGCGTAGACGCGTGCGTAGCGCGTAATGGGCATTGTGACGGTTACCCGTATGCTCTGTCCGTCGGCTTCAAAGCCAGCATGTACCTATATATCCCGCACTAAGCTGGTTCTCATCAGCTTAGTGTTCTGACCTTTTGGTCGGGTCGGCAGGGATATCCGATTCCTCACAGGCATGATGGTTTAATGGGATACTCCGTATGTACCTATATTATATACCTATAATGTACCTAGATACTTAGCAGGGAAGTCGGGACTTAAGTCGGGACCTACAGGCTACATATGTACATTAGTACATACAAGGTAATCAAGGAGCCTAAGTACCAATGACACCACTGACCAGTGACCAGTGAGTCAGTGACCACAGTCACGGCACTTTTGCAGTCGTTTCATGCGGCAGATCAACTGCAATATGATGCCCAGGATGTACTCCGTAGGTCTCTAGGTACATCATTGCATGTAGGTACATACCTACATACATGGACAACTCCGTACGTCGATTTGCGCGGTGACGCGTAAATATGGGGCACATACGCGCGATCGAGATTTCCTCGTCATGACTCATGACTCGTGAGACCCTTTAATTGTCAATAGGTATGTACATGCCTATGCACAAAGCCTAAAGATTGACGGGAGATCCAACGTTCAAAATAGCCTAATAGATACGTCGGAAACGGTCGTAGCACCGTCACCATCTTGCTATACCTGTTGTCGCAGACGAGCGTCCATTGCATCCATGGAAGCTTGCTGGGTAGTCCTGTAAATCCCAGCGGGCGCTGCAAAATGGTTTCGTAGACTGCCCCTCGTGTGATCTGCTTGGAAAATGACTTATTTACAGGCCAAACCGTACGGCAAGCATCGGAAGCATCTCATCCCTCGTTATTCATCGTCTCCGATATCACGATCAAAGCCAGGGTCTGCGAAAGGGTCGTGGTGCGGTATCCTGTCTGCCATAGATAGTACGCAGCTGAGTTCCGACACGAGAGGTCATCAATTGACCGTCCACGCCTCACACGGAGCCCTCTCTCATCAGAGGACTGGGAAAGGGCCTTCAAACTTGTTCATTGTTGCAGTCAGTCAGCAGTGAGCGAACACCACGTCGTCTACCCCGCTTTAACATGTCGACATGTCGTCTTAGGTACATACATTAGGTGCCTCCCGAGCCCTACCTACAAAACACATATCACATTCGGCCGTGGACATCTCATCTACCACACTACGTCATTTATCTACATGAGAACACTCCCTCCTCTCTCTCTCTGTGCAAGTGAAGGATCATTCGCTGGGTTCTATAGCCCGAACTCGTACAGAATACTCCTCACAGCATGGTGACCCGCACAGAACATCTATCGTTCACCACACTCTTGACATGTGATACGTACAAGATACCTCCCCGGCACAGTGACCGTCAGCCATGATGCTTTCCTTTGGGGGGACGTAGGACAAGGCGCGTCTCGGAATTATATAAGGAATCACCCATCCGCTGTTCCTCGGATGAACTTCCTCATCCGATATACCACAAGAACACCTAGCATCTCACTTGGTGTGCACTGTGTACTTACGCCTGCCAAGTCGTCACACGCCCGCCGTTGAAGCTTCCCTTGTTAGGCTCAGCGCGGAACTCACATCAGGATATCAGGCCCGAAGTTTCAGCAGATGACGTCGGAACTTGGCCAGGTTTGCATCACTGCTCTGAAATCAGTACTATATTGAGTACAACCAGTCTTACCTCCCACCCTGCTAGGCACCTCTTTTTGAATGAACTCCAACAATCGCTTGCGTACGCGCACCATGGGACTTACCGCCGACATAGCGTGGTGGGATTCTCAACGCTTGGCAGTCCGATGCCCTTTATGTGAAGATGAGCATGTATACCAAAGGAAAGGCATATGGACTATCCGCCGCGGCTTCACTTCAAGCTGTGATCGCCCCTACGATCCATTTTTCTTTACAAGCCCTTTAGTGCGGTCGTCGCTTGATAATGGGCCATATTTTGAGATCGACAAGGAGAACTTCCGTTTTGTTCCTGGTGACGCTGTCCGATTGAGCGTCAAGAAACTTCCTCATTGGATTGGCGAGCCTATCAGTCTTAGGACTCCGACCAAGGGCGCGGCCAAGGGCGCCACCGCTGCGCTCGTCGTGACACAGAGTGTACACCAAATGCATGTAGTCGATCACAAGGCATTAGCAGCTATGCGCCGTCACGGAGATTTTCCAGATATCTATGCAATGAGTGGCTGGGACGGCCTTGAACACGACAACTTCGTTATTTCTCAGGAAACCTGGACGCCGAAGGTCATGGAGATTTGCCAAGACATTGGTTTTGAGCTGGAGCCTAGCCCGTCTGGGCTTGACCAAGGCATACCGGGGCAGTTCAACGCGTGTCACGTTGAGAGGCAGCTGATTGCGTACTTCATCTATAAACACCTGTGCCTCCCACATGAGCTGCAGCAATCGGAAGAGTCCGAAACGTCGGAAGAGTCCGAAACGTCGGAAGAGTCCGAAACGTCGGAAGAGTCCGAAACATTGGAAGAACCTGGATCATACGACGAAATCTTGATTCCGATGATGAAAAGAATGACTATCACAGATATCCCAAAGGAAATGTCAGCTGCGAAAAAGAAGCAAAGACTTAGAGAGCTGTGGGAATCACGCCCTCCGGAGTCTACAAACTGGGTTCATATATTTGTATCGAACGAGGTATGCGACGATTGTCAGCGATTCGCAAAACACGTGCAAGAAAGGCTCGGTATACGTATAGTATTCAGGGTGGTTGAGGTTTCGGTCAATGTCGCACGTGGACGCGTGTATAGCGCATGATGGGCAAAATGGACAAACAGCATACATACGTACATAGCAGGGGACCTAATCAAGATTCAAGGAGCCCTGCCAATGACACCAGTGACCAAAATCACGGCAGGTCAACTGCAAAATTGATGACCAGTCCATTGTGCCTGGCTGCTAGCCCGCATTATGTTGTTGTACGTGTACGAAGTGCAGAGTAGGTACAGACCGCTAGGGGTACAATTAGGGAGTTCTGGACGATTTGCTTTCACGCGTCAACTCGCCTGGCGCACGTCAATCCCTCATCTTGAAACCCTCGAGCCTCCGCGCGGTTCCAACGAAGCACACGTGACACGAGCTGATGAGGGACAATTGCAGGCCCGCCAGGATCTTTTTCTGCTATGTATCTATAAGTGACATCAAAGATCAGCTCTCTCGACATTTCCGCCCCCCAAGCCGGACTGCTTCCTCTTGGCAGAATGAGCGTGACGAATGTCTCTGAAGCCTTGTTGGGCCTCTACTTTGTCATGGCATCAGCGATGTTGTCCTCGCCGTTTATCCACCGGATCTCGCGGAATTCTCTTCGTACGCAAGATTTCCGCAAGGCCATGGTGTCGCATATAAGTCGTCGCTCTTGGGTCGTCCCAAGTTTGACTATCACTTCGTACAATGACTTTGAGTCTGTGCACATGATGGTCGGTATCGATTTTATCCCGATTCCCGAGTCGTGCCGTGGTGAATGTTGAGGGTGGTGTTGAGCGCGATCGCATCGGGACCGTGCACGCACAACGCACACATAGAGGGGAAGAAGTCTCTGGCACCTACCTGTTAGACCTTCTCCTCTCTTCAATTGTAGATCACGGATACGATCACCAATGAAGTCCTCGTGTAGCAATAACACTACAGTTCCACTCCCGTGCAATCTCTTAGCTTCGAGAGATTACCTCCATCCCTTTCAATAGGTTATGAGCCCGGAGCCCAGGAACTAGACTTGACTCGACAACTCAACCGAATCACAGAGACGTGATTCTGGCTTACTTCAGAGGAAGATACCTGAACACCAGCGAAGATGGGCTAAGACGACGTCGACAAACTCAGCCGAGATAACTATGAGGACTGGTTTCGACGACAGAAGGCGATCCTCAAGGGAAAGAAGGTGTTTTACACCCTGGAAAAACCATCCTCATCCTGGAGTTCGCCTATGTTCGAGAAATAGGCGACACCACCGGTCCCGAGGTTGTCATCCCACTCCCCCCCTCACCGACGTTAGGGGGATCTTCTTCCGCACAGGACGCTGCCGTCGATGCCATCACGGAAGGCATCTCACGACTCGGAGGCTCATGGGACGAGAAGAAAAAGGAACAGTGGGAAAACGACGATGCGAAGGCCCTTCCCATCATCATGAAGGGATTGGGGTCGGAAGATGCAATATGTATTTGCCGACTCGAGTGAAACTTCATGATGATGGGAAGCGCCTTCGCATCGTCATTTTCCCACTGTTCCTTTTTCTTCTCGTCCCATGAGCCTCCGAGTCGTGAGATGCCTTCCGTGATGGCATCGACGGCAGCGCTCGTGGTACTTGATATAGCGTTCCACTTCCTCGTCCTTGGTCACAGTATCATCGCTTTCCTCCTCTGGTTCAGGCCATGCTTGCAGTCCACTTGCGGCAATATTCAGGTTGGGGGAGGAATGTTGTATTCAGACCAACGAGGAAGCGCGTTAGTTAGCGCCACGGACGGAACTTCTTGCTATTTGAATGATGTACTGTATGTCCCTAAGTTAGGGATGACCCTAGTATCAGCAAAGAAGTTGTGCACAAAGGGGGCTATACAGGAACCTTTGACGACAAGAACATCTGGATTACTACAGGAAATAAAAAGTTGATAACTGCAGAATAATCGGATGGTCTATACGTCGTGAAGCATGTGTCAAGGAAATTCCGGGGGCAATCAGTGACCGGGCAACCTGCCTCCAAAGCCGCAACTTGCAAGTGGACTGCAAGCATGGCCTGTACCAGAGGTTGAAAGCGATGATACTGTGACCAAGGACGAGGAGGTGAAACGCTACATCAAATACCACGAGCGCTTCGCTCATCTTGGACCAGAAAAGATTCGCAGCCTACATCAGGTAACGACACTCGAGAAAAAGATTAAAATTCCGTCAGACCGAGATGTCTGCGATGTATGTGCCACCACGAAAATGAAGAACCAGATACCAAGGGCACTAAGCATCTGACCCGCGAAAAGACTTGAACTTGTACAGTTTGATGTCGCAGGACCATTCCCAACTTCGATCCGAGGGAACCGGTATTTCCTATTGATCATTGACATCTGCACTAGGAAGGAGTGGTTGATCCCGCTACAGTGAAGAGCGAAGCATACCAGGCGCTGAAGATATGGAAAGTTTCCGCGGAGCTTGAAACTGGCGAGAAAGTCAAGCGCGTGAGGTCAGACAATGCCCCGGAATTGCTCGAGGCCGCCAACGACTGGAGAGTCGAAGAGGGCGTGCTAGCGCAATCAACCACAATCGCGTCGTCCCATCAGAACGGACAAGCCGAGCGGGCGATCCAGAGCGGTCGAATTCGACATGCGAGCAATGCTCGAGGACACACAATTGCCAGTCGAATTCTGGGCTGAGGCTGCAGAGGCAGATGTCTACATGCGGAATCGCACCGCAATGGGGCCGATAATCGATGGGCAGAAGACCTGCCCCGTCACGGCATTCACAGGACAAGTCCCGTCAATTGACCATATCCGTAGATGGGGGAGCAAATGCTTCTATTACGTTGATAAGAAGGCGATACCCGCTGGAGAGCGACATGACAAGCTTGTCAACCCAGGCAGGGTCGGAGTCCTGATGAGATACTCGAACGATACGACTAGACACTTGAGAGTCTATTCACCAGAACGTGGATGTACCATTACATCAAGCAGGGTCATCGTTAAGGAAAGTACCAAGGGCGGCACCGTTGAGCTGAGACTTCGCAACTGTCCTGCAGGCCCGCAGGGGACAATGAATATCGCTCCCGACAGAAGATCAAGAGGCCGGCCAACAGAGATAGCAGTGGCTCCTACGGTCGAACCGCCAACTGAGATCATCCCGCGAGCTGAAATTGTCCCATCGGTTGATGTGCCTATGCCTGACTACAACGCGTCGGAACCCCACGATGACACCAAAGTGGTTGCACCAACACCACACGAGTCGCCAACACCGCACAATGAAAATGAAGCGATGACGCCGACACCTCAAGAGCCGCCAACACCTTACAGCGAGATGGAAGAGGTGACGCCAACACCCCAGCAAGAAGTCGACGTGGAGACGCTGACATCTGCCGAGTTGGAATAGGGGCACTTGAAGGCTGACGTCCAGATCTTCGAGGAAAAGAGCAGCGTGCAAGCCCCAAGGTATTTCACCAGGAGCGTCAAGAAAAGGTCATGGTCGGACTTAGAAGAGGAAAAGAGGGAGGCAAAGAAGATCCGTGCGATGATCGCGCAGATATTGGGCATCAGATATGACGCAACACACGAGACTGCCTTTCCAGCTGGGATTACCCTGAAAGGACTCCCCAAGGAGGAAGTGTCCACGGCATTTGTGGCAAACTTCATCGGGGGAATTGAGATCCCACGAATCTATGAGGAGGCCACTGAAAATAACGCCCACGCGAAGCAGTGGCGCGCGGCTATGGCAGAAGAGTTGTTAGCACTGTACACCAATGGCACCTTCGTAATTGAATTTTTTTTTCTCCGTGAGCTGCAGTTTCTCTCTCTCTCTTTTCCTGCGGAGTGCCTTCGCTATGGCTTCGATGTCCGGTCGGACGCCTCTTCGTCTTCAAAACCCTCTGTAGACAACGGGGAGGAAGATGGCGGTCTGATTTCTGATGGGTCGATTGCTGCGTTGCTGGCGCCGCTAAAATCGTTGCCGTTTCGGATTGTCGTCATGATCGTGGATAGGTAGACAAGCGAGTGCGCGTTCGTAAGTGGGAGTCGGGATATGCTATCCTAGCCAACGGTCCGTATCCTTCGGGAGGAGAAGAGAGATTAACTGTAAAGGCTTAGGAGGTCACAACGGAGTGAAGGCTGAGGACAACATGTCAAAGGTGGGTGTCGATTGCTTGTCGATTGCTTGAAGGTTTTAATCTCTGGCCCTCTACCATTGTCTCTTTATTAGGTATGCCTCCCATCGCAATCTCTGACTTCTTGCGGACCCACTCCCTGCCACTTGTCCAGTCCCACAACACACTGTCCCTGGCACCCAACTTCCAACTTCCAACTTCCAACTTCCAACTTCCAACATGCATACCTGTTTGGGCTTTCATGATGGTGGTTAGCCTTTTGCTTTTCAAGGTATGTACCTAAGTTGGTTTCTATCTAGTCGCTTTTTGGATACGTTCTGGCTTCCTCTTGAAATTTGTCTGTTCTCGTTTCGTTTTGGGTATCCTGTTAGCTTTCTTGTACCTTGTTCATGGTCATCTCTGCCAGGCGGCCAGAAACCCCTCATTGTCGAGATGCAATCCGCGGACCATCGGCAGTGCGGCACTACGATCTCAAATCACTCGCTGCTCCGCCGTGGCAACTAGTGTCGACTATCGGTTGTTTGCATTATCTCTTCAAGAAATCGCGGCAGCTAGCAGTAGCAGGATGAGCGCCGAGTGGCTGCAGACTGGGCGCCGACCCAGCCTGGTCGCAAACTTGAGGCCGTTGGATCCGTGGATGTTCTCATACGGAGTACAAACTTGCTGGAACTTGAACGGAGCTTAACAGAAACATTATATGCTGCCCCACTGTGAGCTTCGTCGTCTTCCAAGTTCCGACGGCAAAGCCAATCTCACTCCGAACTCGCCATTTATATGTGCATACGTACTCACGTACACGCTCACTCTATATAGATACGTCACTGATCAGACAGCACAAATCACACAACCTACACATATATACTTCAACTATAGATTCTCTTAAAGAACATCAATCCGAAGAGACAGATTTACAAAAAGTGCCATAAGTACTCTCAACAAAATAGGATCCGCCATACAAAAGGAATCAAACCTGTCATAAATCCCCTCATCTCCATACATACCATGTCCTCTGCGTCTCACCCTCCAGACTTCCTGGCGAGCGGTCACGCGCGAGACTACCACATTCCCAGCACAATGAGACAGTGGACCACGGCGCTAGATGGCTTTGAGAAGCTTCGCATGGAAGAGCAGGTGCCTATACCTGTGCCTGGCGACGGGGAAGTGCTGGTCAAGATTCACGCCGTGGGCTTGAATATGCGGGACGTTCAAGGTGAGATTGTGTTGCAACTCTTTTCTTTGAAAAAGCACATCAACAAGTAGCAAGGATAGAAGAGTCCTACAATTGCTTTGTTTCACTATTATAGCGTGCCGTCTTTACGTTTTCAATTCTTCATGACGATGTCGATGTCCTTGGCTTGTTGGCAATCGCTTCGTCTCCATCACCATCATGTGGACTGTATTCTTCATCACCATCATTTTTCTCTACTAGACCTATGCGAGTACTCAGACAATAAAATGACTACGCGGCCACATGGAAAAAGTCCTCTTACGAAACTGACATTGCCAAACTCCAGTCTGCAACGGCCAATACACCCACCCTCTGCAAGACCAGCAGCACCAACAACAACAACAACACCACCACCACCAACAACAAAAAGTCCCCATAGTGCCCTGCTCAGACATGTGCGGCACCGTCATCCAAAGCAATTCCAACCTCCTCCAACCAGGAACCCGCGTCGCATCCATCTTCCTCCAATCTCACCTCCAAGGCCCCCTCCAACAAGACCACCTCTCAAGCGCGCTCGGCCTCCCCCTCCCCGGCGTACTCACAGAATACCGCGTCTTCCCAGCACCCTGCCTGGTCCGCATCCCCGAATACCTCTCCCACGACCAAGCAGCCTGTCTGCCCACCTCCGCCGTCACAGCCTGGAACGGCCTCAACTGGATGAGACCCCTAGGCCAACACATCGGAACCTCCTCCCCCTCCTCTCCCTCCTCACCCTCCAAATACGCACTCCTCCAAGGCACAAGCGACATCTCCCTCTCAGCCCTCCAAGCCGCCCACGCCGCAGGCTACAAAACAATCCTCACATCCCCCTCAGACAAGGCCCTCCAGCGGGCAACCCAACACCTCGGCGCCGACCACGCCATCAACTCCAAAACCTACTGGGAGTGGCAAGAGCCCGTCATGAACGCCACGGGCGGTCTCGGCGCAGACATCATCTTCTCCGAGACGACTGGACGGCCGCGGACCCTCCGCAAGAGCTTCGAGAGTGTAGCCTTTGGGGGCACGATTAATTGCATGGGGGGCTTGTGTGGCGCGGTGGAGGGGGAGCCTGAGCTGCATAGGCTGGATGTTAGTGAGATGGTGCTGCGGCGGTGCGTGACGATGAGGGGTGTTGTTGAGGGTGGGAAGGACCGCTTTGAGGAGATGTTGGGCTTTTATGAGGAGAAGCAGATTCGGCCTGTTGTTGATACGGTTTTTGGGTTTGATGGCGCTGTGGATGCGATGCGGTGTTTGGGGGAGGGGGGGAGGTTTGGGAAGGTGGTTGTTAAGGTTGGTGGTTGGTGAGGAATCAGGATGTGCGTTGGACGATGATCATGGGAATATTTATGTATGTATGTGTGTACCATGCGGCGGCTTTTGTGTTTCGGAATGGCATTGTTGTCTGTATGAGTGCTTCCATGAATGTTCATGTAGTAGACGAATCCCTATTGTGGCAGGCCGATGTCGAGATGGCGAGGACAGGAGCAGTCATTTCTAGAATACTCCGTGAAGCAGGTTCTCTGTCAAGCTGAGCTGCCTTAGCACCGTGTTAGCCGCTGGGGTTGAGGTTGAACATGTCTTGGAGATGCCCCAACTGCAAGGAGGTACAATATACTCATGTTAAGAGTTTCGGGGACTGCTTACCCGTCATGGTTCCGTATGGGCCCTTGGCCCCTTGCTGTGATATACATGCCTCGCGAGGCCATCCCAAACGGCTCCTCGGTCAAAATCGCGTGGAAGTGCCATGTGTCTTGCCCAAGGACTATTCAGCATTCACGACGTCCGAGGACTTACACCAGTGCAAAATATCCAAGGATGGACTATCCACGTAAAGGCAGGAAGGAATCCGGCCCAGTCTTCACTGCCCTCAGCATCAAGTAGTAAGTCTCAGCCGCAACTTACAAGACCTCACCATGATTCGCACAACGCAGCACCAATTGTACACATGTAACACACAACGTGATATGCATAAGTCTCTTTCCAACCAGCATCTTGTCCCTGAATATATATCTTCCCTGACTACATCTCTCTGACACATGCATGCCCAGTCAAAATTGTCCCCCTCTCCGTACCAGTCCATCGCTTCCCACATGATACGCCGCCTTCCTTTTCCAAGTGTCTGTCTCCTGAGTGAGCGGCCCCAGCCGACCTCCCTCCAACATGTCATCTGCTGAATCCTCCCACGATATCATCTTGCGCGTCGGTGCTTACCGAAGCATCCACCTGGCACCATCCACATGAGAAAGTTGGTACAGAAACATCGGCATCATGCCCAGCAATGCAGTCCCAATCGCCAGAATGCCCAAATGCAAACGCAAACCTGCTTGCATACTCTGTCTGTACCGGATTCCACCCATGCCTGCGGTGCCATGTATTGACGTGAGGGCATGTGACCTCCGAGATTGAATTAAAGCCAGAAGAAGGGACTGGGCGTCCTGCGCGAGAGCCAAGACAAGCCAGAAGCAGCAAACGCAACTTTCATGGAAGCTCAGACTGTACCTCTTCATATGTGTTGATATTTTTTTTCTCGTTTTCTTTCCCTCCATGATGCCGAATGCATCTTTGCTGCACGTCGCTGATTGCCTATCAGATCAGATTAAGCCCCCACCCAAAAAAAACGAAGAAGACTGAGTAAGCTGCAAAAATAAAATAAAAAGAACGTAAGAAACAATAAAAAAATTCACTACTTCGCATCAACGTGCCACCTGCAAGAACCATCCCATCTGCTGTCTCGACGCATGAAATCCATCAGAGCCAAGGCCAGCCAGACCGGGTATTATGGTGGAGGGTATAGTACGCTCGTGCTCGTCGCCAGTGCAAAAGTCTCCCCCCTCTGCTGCCGCGCCGAGGAGCGATGGCGAGGAAAGAAGACAGTGCGGCTGTCTAGACGTGAAACTCGTGAAACGTCGTAATCGTCAAGAAATGATGTCAAAATTATTCGTAGATCCTGTCGGCAAAAGATGGAGCCAAATGAGCAAAGGCTTCTAGGTGAAGGTGGAAGCCAGTGCAATTGGTCTTGTTTCGTAATGGTCGCCCATGTATATATTGAAGTATCTGCATTTCAGGTCCGTCAAACCATGCTCTCGTCGGCGTGTCGACATAATCATCAATCAATGTCGACAGGTGCAAGAAAAAGACAAGACTTCTTCGTGTCGCGCACCTGCCGACCGTCTTTCATCAAAATACTGAGATGGGCAATGTAGGTATGCTGGATTGTCTCGCCAAGCCGTGTTGCGTGAGAACCTCGGCTTCCCCGCCTCCTTTCTCCTCGAAACAGGATAATAAAAAAGAATAGAAGAATTGGAAAAAAGGAGACACCAGGCAGGAAAAGAAATATTGGTAATACAAAGATTGTCAACCGAGAAGCCGCAGAGCCGGGTGGACTTGTCTGCATAGCAGCATCGGGTCGATTAGGCGCAATTGAGCAGGTCGTAGGTGCCTGGCTAGTCGCCACAAACTTTACTGATACCTGACACCGCCACTCGTGTTGCTAGCAACTCGAGTACCATTGTCAGAGGAGTCTATTTTCACAAGCATCGTTAGTTCTGAAATTCGGTGGACCGAGGCGGGAATCATGTCGACATACCGCTGCCTCGCTGCATATGGCCATTGGCTCGACTCCGGCCAGCACCAGTAAACCCAGTCGGCGTTTCCCATTCAGGTCCACGGGGTTGTCTCTCAGGAACGGCTTGTTTGTTGTTACCCGCACCAGGGCGCTGACTACCAATCGCTCCTGGGGCGATTCTGCCCGACGACTGCAGCGAATTCGCATCATATGGGCTAAGAGTGAGTCCACTTAAGCTAGCAATGAGGCCATCTCCTTTAGGCCCTGGGGTTCCTGGGTTGCCAACGTGGCCGGATTGCCCCAAATTTCCAACATAATCATTAAATCGAGCTGTTGCGCCAGGGCCCATGTTGTTCATACCAGAGCCAGCGCCGAGATAACTGGACGATGCTTGGGAAGGACTGGGCGTGAACGACCTCAGATCTGCAAAGCTCTTTGCCGCCCTCAGATTGTTCGGCAAACCGTTTCCTTCTGGACTTCCAGGAAGTTCTAGAGTCGGTCCTGGACGACCGAGCATCTGGGAGTAGTTGTGAGCTGAGACTCGGGAGTCCCGATCCGCAGCAAAATCAAAAGTAGCTGCACGACTCAAGCCACGCTTGTGCGCGTCCAGAGTATTGCCTGGCATATTGTGAATGTTCGAAGTGGGCGACGGGTGTTGTCGCTTCAAAACAGTCAGTTGGCGAGAGTCGGCTTCGCCCATTGACTGATGCTCAAGTCCCATATGATGGGCGAGAATATGAATCGATCGGCGGTGCTCGGGGCTGATACCAGGAGAGAAGACGAGGATCTCACGACTTTCATCTCGCTTGAACATGACTAACTCAGTGTAGAATTCGAGACACTGGGGATCGTTGAGGTCCACGTCGCCTGTAGCAGATGATGGAACACGTTAGTTCTGACACGGCGCGGATCTCCCGGAATAGGGTAACATTAAAAGACTTACCCAGGTGAGATGAAGGGACTCGCTGCTGACTTTGCGATAAACTGCCAAGGGACTGAATCGAGCTTTGTTGGTGTAGCATGGGAGCGCGATGCTGCTCCTCAAGCTGACCCCGTCTTTCTCGCTTTTCGCGCTCGATTCGCTCGCGCTCGGCTTCAGGCAGCATCTTTTTGTACTCCACCCGAAGCTTCCGACCGTGGACGTCCATACCATTCATAGCCTCGATGACGACTCTGGTATCCTCGGCCGACTGAAAATTGGCAAAGGCGAGCCCTCTAAACACACCACTGTCAAAATGGTAGTTGAACGCATAAGGTTGGGGGAGGTTCATTTCGAGCATAATCGACGCCAGAGTCTCCTTGCGGACAGCAAAGGGGATGTTTTTGATAACGATGGCGGTGGGGATGAGTTGATCGCCATCGGAGGCAGTTGAGCGAAGATCTGGGGACGTGTGAGACTGGCCATGGTCAACGCGAAGTCCTCCATTAGACACTTGTCCATTACCGAGACCGGCTGGGAACGATTGAAGTGTAGCGTGGCCCATGTTCATGCCGTTCTGATCCGTCCAAGTCTGTGACAGGAACTTTGCGGTTAGCCATTCTTGTGTTCTAGTTCAACATTACCACCAGCAAGGGCCCACAGTACATACTTGAGGTAATGCGGCTCGTCGGTTCACGTTTCGTTGACGGCCTGGCCCGTTGACAGCACCATTGACTGTGGCAATGCTGCCCGCGTTGTAGGTCCAAGATTGTCCATTATCTAACATGTAGCCCGTTGGTATGGCACTTGGGCCTCCCAAATTGTCCATGGGTCTTAAATTATAGCCACCATTGATTCTATCAAACGGGTAGAGAGCGGACGAGCCCATATGGACATCGAACGGCCTTTGGGCCTGGCGAGGAAGCGAAAGGCCGGACGAGAAGCCGACTCCGTAGTTTTGCCTCGAGGTTGACGGCGAGCGACCTGATGGGGCCGGGTAATCGAGGTAGCTCAAATCATGAGGATATTGACTCATGATTGCGAAGCTGTGCCGAATGACGGTAGACAATAAGTATTCTTGTGGTTCGAGTAGACTCGGTCAGATCGATCGGGCGGGGAGCTATAGTCGAGAATAGGCCACGATATCACGAGGTCACGACGCGGCCGAAAGAAATCGTGTGACAACAAGCAGTTCGAGAAGAAACGAAGGCTGCGATCGGGCGATGTCGTTTAAAGATTGTTACACCATCGACCGAGCTGTGAGTGATTGGTGAGCCGTAAGGATTTGTGAAAACGGTTGTCGAATCGTCACAGCGTGATTAATGCGTGGCAGGAATGGCGCACAAGACTGAGGTCAACTGATGAGGGGTGATAACACGTGTATTCCTGTCGTCCTTCTCAAACGGCAAGCGCGACTCTGTCCTGGATGACGCAGAGTCGACGGATGGTGGTGTAGAGGGAGCCAGGAGACACAAGGTCAAGGCTGATGGGAGGCGATGGAGGCGAGGGCCGAGTTGAGAGCCGAGTTGATGTATCGCAAGTGCTGCCTGCGGGTAGGGACACGCGCAGCTGGCAGCAGCTTGAGCCACGATGAGGCGTTTGAAAAGGATTAGGACGGGGAAAAGCACCCCCACGGCAGAGCAGGGGGCGGGAATCCAGGGAGTCGAGATTGATGATGAGCTGTCGAATCTGATGGTGGCGTAGCAGCGTACCCTCGGAGGCCGGGAGGTGCCGGGAGAGGCGACCAAGGAGAAAAGGCTTCAGGAAGTCAAGGCTGCCAAGTCACACACGTCGTGGTCATCCGTCGTCAAAGTTTCGCAGCAGCGAACGCAGAGATGGAGAAGGAGGGAAGACGGAGAAATAAGGAGGAAGAAAAAAGATGGAAGAAATACTCCGTAGGGCACAGGAAGAAATGAGAGCAGTCCAGGCCGTGATCCTCCAGGAGAGGGTTTGGGGGAGACGACAAAATTAGGACTCGTCGTTGTATGTGTGGTAAATCACAAAAAAAAACCCTGGCGACGGGGGGGAAGGGCGCGCACTGGGGCCGCTCCAGTCTGGTCTGGTCGCCGGTCGCGACATTGCCGTGATAGCAACAAGCAACTGGGGTCTGAGGCACCAGTGACCCAATTAGCCACCCGACTCGGCCACTTGAGCAGGCTTGGAGTTGGGGCAATTCTTCGACCCAGTCTTTTCGACCCTACGTACTTGTCTGAGCACTTGTCTGAGGTCTTCGTCTTGTTTTCCTGCCTGCTTCTGTATCTGCTTCTTTTCTTCTGGGACAGCCTTGCCTCCCACACAAACATCCCCGAGGCTGGTGATTGGCGCTATGTAGCCTCTAGGTTGCCCTGTAGATTTGGACGTTGGGACTCGGGAGAGGTGGTGAGCACAGTGCGTTTAGGGTGCAGATGCTAGCGGATGGGCTGGCCAACTAGGCAGGACTAGGGCCAAAGTCGTCGGCCACGGAGGCTTCGGGCGAAGATACCTACGGACTCACGGAGTACATAGGTACATGTAGGTATCTGTGGGCTTCGAGCTCACTGGGTTCTTCTAGCGGGGCAGCTTGGGGCTCAGGGAGTGTCCCGGCGGTATGGTATGGCGCTTGTCCGGGGGAGCAAACATGGGCAGAGCGCTAACAAAGGCAACGATAGGTACAGGCTACAGCAGGCCGAGGACAGTAGACACAGTGTGAACGATGACACCAGGACACGATGCTTCCTTCCACTCATGCATCATCAATTGACGGACGACCCCGTGGAATCGTGGATACAATCAGCTGCAGCGAAGGCTGAAGCAGAATCCGCCGGCAGATAGATCTACAGTTGCATTCCTGCTCCGGCTGTTCGGCGATGCAACGAGCTAAGGTCTGTGTTACGTGCAAAACATGCTGATTCCCAATTGCGGCCCCTGAATGCATGTGGGGGAGCCTGGAGCCACGGTGGTATTTCAGGGCTGTTCGCCGCCCTATGTACCGCCGTCTATTTACGTACGAAATACTTGCATACAATCGTAGGTACATACCGTAGGAACATGGAGAGGCGTGTTGAAGAAGCGTGTTGAAGAGGCGTGGAAAAGGTAGGTACACATCCGATCGGTAGTACGTTGTACCGGTATGTTTGTAGGTATGTATGTACATAGGTAACAAGTCGATCAGAAAGGCCCTTCTTGTCCATTTGATGTCATGGACCACAGCGTTCAAGTGCTGACGCTGAAGGCCGTCAACGGGTCCAGCCGTCGTCCCGGCCAAACGCGGCCAAACGCTAGTGGCGGTAGACTCGTATTGTAACTCGAAGACAACAGTGGCCTTTGTATTTTGTATTTTGTCTCTCTCTGCATTCACATTTGTTTGTTTATTATGGAACAAGTTACAAAAAACAACGGCACGATATGCACAGACACAGTTTTGTGCAGCAGCGCAGGCCTACGCACATAAGGGTGAAGTAATTACTGCAGCTTGGCCCATTCCAACGCTCTTTGATGAACAGACTAATTAGAATTTAGTATGTACATACATACATAGTTGGTATTTTTGGACTTCAATTTCAAAGGGGCCGAAGTGGGAAATCAGGGTCCTCAGGGTCCTGCTCTTCCTCCGCTCCGCGATACTTGCCAAGTCACGACTCACTCCTGCCAAAATTACAGAAAGGCTGGGGTCAAGGAAGTGGACTCACTTCACTCCTTTCGCCCTGCAGCCTGCAGCGCATTGTATCACCCGGGGATTACCGCACCAGAATACTTTATTCGAGCTGTAGGTGACCAGATTCAGACCTGCATTTGAGACCCCACAGGTGACAGGAAAGCTCATGTATGATGTGGCTGAAAGAGGAATCTTCGAATCTCATGACAGCAACTTGGGATCAGTGTCGTCACCCGGGCTTTTGCTTTTGTTTGCCCTGTGTTATATGCATGTATGTACACGAAGCGCCAAGGCCTTTTGGAGTACATATACGGCAATGAATCGACCGGACTTTATTGCTTGCTTGCTGCGCATGCACCCAGGTCTGAGGTATTCAAACACCCCGAGCGGAAGCAGCGCCATCGACTATTCCCCGGAAGGCATGGTCGATGCAGAAATGGAAGCTTGCCGTGGAACGCCGGCCATGCCTGGGGGTTAATATCACGAGCATACCTACAGATATGTACATATGTATGTACATACGTATATTACTTGAGCGATGCGCAGAACAAATTATAATACGCGCCCCATCCAATTTCCTTCAGACACCCAAAATTACTTACCCAGCTTGATTACCAGTGCAAAGCCTCCCCCTGATCCAATACGGCTTGAGCTGGCGTGAGCTGATGGGCCAGCAGCCAAATTCGAACAATCATCTGGACGGTTGAAACGTGACGAGATGGGGACTCGTAAATCCTGCAATGCTAGTCTCATTTCCCCGGCATTTGGCAGCCAAGACAGCGCCAGTGGTCCGTCATATCGTCAACCACATACAGCGCTTACCAGGTATGTATGTACATATATCTGTATGTACAAACATACATACTCCGTACAGACCGCCTTGATTGCCGACGAAACGAAATTGAAGATGCCGTTCGGCAGCGGAGTGGTGACGCGGGCAAGGGACATTAGCTTGACGCCCGGACAAGCCACCAAGATACCAGGTACCAGGCGCTATGTTGCTTGAATCTTGATGATCCTCTGGTGGGGTTGCGAGGTAAAGGCGGCTGAAGACGGTTGAATCCACCATAGAGAAGACTTGATTTCTTTGACGCACAAGTTACAACACGAGTCCACGACACTGCCTCTCTTGCCTGGTGAAAGGCAATACCTCGACGACGCGACACGGGAAGAAAAGGTCTCGTCTTCTTCGTCAAATAATCCGTCGCCGAGTGACATTTGTGGCCGGTTCTGCTAATTGCTTCATCTGCCGCACCATCACCAGACTCAAATGCCCGGGACAGGATGCCATTAGCTGCGTTATGCAGGCGCCACGTGCTGCGCGTCTTCGCCATAAGGAGCTCATCCCTTCATTAGATCGGATCACAGCCGCCAAAACAGGCCGCCTTCTCGATCGGCACTTGAGCTGCGCCCCTTTGCAACCCGAAAGCTTCCTCCTCATCAGGCCGACTACGGAGTAAAGCACCCGAGGCACACGAATGAAGCCACCGAGCCAGCCGAATCATAACCCGTCCTTTTCAGTGACATTTCTAGTGCTTCAAACGACGAGACAGATGCCTCGCCGCCCGCCCGAGCGTCTCACCGGAAGCGCAAGTGTAGCAGACGTGGACAGCAGCGCGACATGGATCCGGTGGCATGTCGAACGAGCCTTTGAGGTCCTTGTTGACCAGATGGAGTTGGGCATGATGGCGATACACCATCCGATTGGGACACCAGGCGCGTTGCACGAGCCGCAAGACTCCAACCCGAGAGATTCTGCACAATGATCTCAATCAAGTCAATGCTCCTCATCGAGCGCCACAAGGGGATGAGGATGGGTACACGTCCGAGGCATCGACTGGATTCACGAACTGTTTCGTCATGGGAGAGGTATGATGTGGACGCCCATGAATCATGATCATAGATGGTGACTTCATGCGGGCGTCTATCCGCTGCCTTGAAAGGGCATCCCTGATGTTTGGCTAGCAGACGTCGAGACTCGACACAGTTCCAGCCTTATCCCGCGTGCACCGTCGGAGCACGTTTATCGGCCAGGTTGTGCTGGGGTGACCTGGTCCGATGTCTGGCCTATGTGAAAACCGCGTTGTATCTACCACGAAATCTTGAGACATGTTGGCCATTCCCAGCGAAGTTCATACCTAATTCGGTCCAGAAATGCACGCACGGCTTAATCTGTCCATGAGCGTACAAGTTGCCTCTGTCATTATTGACAGAAGGGCACAGATCTTGATCTTGGAGCACCCCTGGAGGCTGGACCTGGTGCCAGATCCCCAAATCACCACCGCAATCTTCCATATTTCGTCAACTTGCCTGAGGCTGGTTCCCATGTCGGACCTGAGGAGGCGGATGAATCGCTATTCATTGGTTGAGAAGTCGATGTACATCTTTGCTGCAAACTCAAAGTGATGGATATACCAACATCAAACCTTTGAGATGTGCGGCATCGCTATATCAGCGACGTCGAAATTGAAAGAGTGTTACTTTTTGTCAATACAAGCTGGAAAAGCGCACGAGACAAATATCAATAACATTGACCACCCACTTGTGCTTTTTGGGATTGCGCGAAACAAGCAATGGCTATTGCAGCCTGCCTATTGGCTTTCGCGGGAGTCTGACATTCCTGGTCTGATTAGCGAAGTAACGCGACGTTGTTGATCAAACAGTCACACAACACATGAGAAGCTGTACTCCGTATCGCCCATACTCTGCAGCACTTGCAAGTTGCCGTAGCATCGCTAAAGTAATACAGCAAGTACATAGGTGCAGTACATACTACATACAATACATACATGCGTGATGCAACTAAGTTACATCTACACATTTGGATGAGCAGTAGCGATCACATCTATTGAGCACGATGGAAGCGCCCAGACTACCCAGTGCCTGCGCTAGAGGTATGTACACATTGCATAGCATAGGGGCTACTCCATACCTACCACTGACCAGCCCAAAAGGATCGCGCCATGCTTTTGTGCAACGGCGTGAGTTTGTCGAGGAGTTTTGGAGATGGATGAAAGGATGTCGCATTTATGTGCGCAATCAAGCCCTTGGGTGAGCTAGCATGCGTTCTTATCATCTACATAGGTATGCGCCTCTACCGCTAAGGGGATATGTACCAGTCATGTATCATACAGTAGGACCTCGTTTAAACGATACTGGTATAAACGATATCCTCGATTAACCGATAGTTTTCCAACCTCGATTTGGTTTTGTTAGGGTTGAACGATAAACCTCGATATAGCGATACCGATAGCAAATCGCCCAGAAATTGGCTGATATCGTTCAAACGAGGTCGGAAAACCCAAAATCTGCCCCACAATTTTCCGTTTCCTCACATAAATCTTGCATGGGAGTGACGGGATACCGGTCTCAATGAGTCAATTCAGGACAAAACAATGGCCTTTCTTACCGCCTCAACGCCAGCCATTGATCCTCGTCGTTGAATTATACATAGAATTTGAATTTAGAGCCATGAATAAGAGAAATTCACGCATACATGTCGCATTTTAACGTCGTGATGAGGTTCACCACTACGTGACTGTATGTGTATATGTTCAGCGTGTGGTTTGTTTATGTATTGCATGCATTGTCTTTCGCGTTCGCAGCATTCCATGTAGGCAAAAAACTTGCAGGGCCAATCCTTCGACTCTTCTAAATGATACAACCACTTCTACTCAGGAATGAACCTGCATCTCCATGGCCAACAATATTTTCGTCATACATTCTATATTTCCATGACGCGGTGTTTTCATACAGGGTAGCCATCACGTGACGGTTTTCGAGCCACGTGACTTACCTTGAATCAACGATACCTCGGTTTAACGATGGCCGGAGGGCCCATTAGGAGTGATCGTTTAAACGAGGTTGTACTGTACAAATAAAATTTGGGCTACCTATTCTACGCAGTTTGGTATATGGCGCGGCGAGCTCTAGGAAGAAGTGGAAAATTGAGGGGCATACATAACTTAAGCCACAGCTCCAGCTTCCGAGCCGTTGGACCCTTGGTCCATGGAAGTTGGGCCCAGACGCCCCAGACGCGTTGACTGTGGACGCGGCCCATTGCCATCAACTTGCCGCCATCGAGTGCTGCCTCAGCCTGCGACATGCACGACAGCCACCTTCTTCCTTCTGCTGGACACCTGCGATGCGATGCTGTCGCGTGCGATTCGCTAGTCCCAGCCATGTGACGCGCGACGCTGAGCGCTGGAACGGAATGAAGTTACAGACTTGCAATACGGAGTACAGTTTTCCGAACGCGGATTGTCAACAAAGCGGCGCGAGGTGGGTCCTCGACTTTGCCATGGCGGGAGCCACGACGCCACATGATGGCTGGGTTCAACGGCTGGCGGCTGCCCACTGCCCAGTGCTTGCCTCGACCACCGACCAGACACAAGTTAGGTACATACATACAACATACAACAACGCTGGACATTCTCCGTGCCGTGCCTCCTTGCTCCTGAGTGTTCTTACTAGAACTCCTGATATCCACCCCCCAAAACAATTCCCAAAACAATCCTTCCCCCAAACATCCCACCCTCTCGCTCGTCCATCGCGAATTAAACGCGTCTTCGCATTCGAAATCAACCTCTCAGCTCTCGCAAAGCAAGCATCCGCTACCATCCTCTGCAGTCCCACGACTCATCGACACGTCCATCTATCCCTTCCATCAAAATGCCTGGCGGCAAAGGAAAGTCTTCCGGGGGTAAGAGCTTCGGAGGCAAGACGAGCGCCGAGGGCCACAAGAAGCAGCAAAGCCACTCTGCGCGAGCTGGTCTTCAGGTAAGAAACTTTTTTTGGCTACGTTATCGCGTTTGTGATGCCGCGATTCCGAGTTGTCTGGTCTTCGTGCACCATGCCACGCAAAGTGCTGTTGCGCGCGCGGTTATTCGCGTCACGACACGATCTGAGCCGCCGCCGCAAGCCGCGTTCCGACCGCCTCGTCATATTTCTCTCGCTTCGACTGCCATGCAACGAGAATTCACGCGTCATGCCACCGTCTGTTTCATTCGCGCAATCCACAACGCCTTCGTGTTTGCCGTTGACCGACACGTTTGAGTTGCCTCGCCCCAACGAGAGCTTGTTCCCCCTCCCGGCGCGCCTTCAACGTCGCACGTCAGTATCAATAACTCGGGCTGCCATAGGCGCCAGTAGACGCAATGAAGAGAGGATACCCCCAAGGAAATGACGAACGCGCGACATTTAATCCATGCGGCAACCTTCTCGGCTTGACTCTGCAAGATGATGGGCGGACTTGAATATCGGGGCTCGTTGCTAACGTGTCTCATTTCTTTATAGTTTCCCTGCGGTCGTGTCAAGCGTCTCCTAAAGCAAAACACCCAGAACAAGATGCGTGTTGGCGCCAAAGCTGCTGTCTACGTCACCGCCGTTCTAGAGTACCTGACTGCCGAAGTTCTTGAACTGGCTGGAGTACGTTGTCTTCCTCCTTGTGCACATCACTGCTGTGTGCTTGCTAACGCGTTTTCCTCTTGCTTTAGAACGCTACCAAGGACCTCAAGGTCAAGCGCATAACGCCTCGCCATCTGCAACTGGCGATTCGTGGCGATGAAGAGCTTGATACCCTGATCAAAGCTACCATTGCCTTTGGTGGTGTTTTGCCGCACATTAATCGAGCACTACTCGACAGCACTGAGAAAAAGAAGAAGAAGAAGAAGAAGGGTCTATCTATGGACGAATAATTCATCTTGAGACTTGGGACTCGGGATTTTTGGTTTAGACTTTGCCCATCTCCTTCTTTATCCTCTTCAATTATTTCTATGCACGGGGTCCGGACTGGGCTTCTAGATGATGAGTGGCATCTCGCGTCTATCGGGCCAAGATGATGTCGAACGCGAACACAAGTGTGCGTGGCATACGCGGTGGGAAAAATGGGTGCGAGTTGGCAGGGGCGAGATGAAGGAATCCCTTGACCCTGCTTCCTTACTTTGGCCATGCCGTGCCTCATAGCCTGCCTGCCATGCCATGAGACAACATTACGTCGATGCGGAGAAACGCCTCCTTTTTCGTGGCCACGGCATAAAGGCTGTCAACCGTCACGTCGCGCACGACTCGGCTCTATGGTGAGCAATGACTCGGATCATGGCACCCCCTCCTGTGTTGTATTCAAAGCTGGTAACGGTGTGCCTGTTGGCGGAATTAATGTACAAATAGTCCGTTGTGGGTTTCGGTTTAGTGGAACGAGGGCCGCTTTGGCAATTGCATGAGCTGTGGGCAATTGTACGTGTTGTATATAGCCACATTTTTATGCTATTCTGCCTTTGACGATGCAGAAGTCTCCTTGATTTTGTCCTCCATTGATGCCCATTATTGACTCTTCATCATCTCCATTAGAGGGACTCCTGTGCCTCGGCGCGTCCTGAGCAACAACAGGTATTCATCCTCTTTGCACCGCGTCGTTTTCGAATCCTGCTTCATGTTTGTTGTTGATGGGACTATGTTCGCCTTTGACGTTGACTATAGCCCCGACTAGACGACCCAGGCTCATCTGGTTAGGTATGTAGTTTCTCACTGCATGGAACCAGGTTATGTAGACGGTCCAGCATGCCATGGTCCTCTACCCGTCTGCCTTCTCTCTTCTTCTGCGATCATTTCCTCTTCTTCTTCTTCCTCGTCCTCCTCGTCCTCCTCCTCCTCCTCTACCAAGCCAAGATCCCTCAACGCCAAATACCGCTCCCGCAAACACTGACTTGGATAATCACAGTCCAGCGTACAATCATGCCCGTGTCTCTCTCGTCCCTCCCCCCCCTCCTGCCCCATCTCCCGCGCCCGCCACCCATACAATCTCCTCCGCCAAGCCATCCAGTCCCGCCACCCTAAATAATCGAATTCAAGGGCACACAATCTTCCCTCCCGGATAAGAGCCTGTACCTGCGTCTCCATATCCCTGTTGGTCTGGTTCTTGTTCGGATGGACCAGGTATCGGACCTGCCAGAGACAGAATTCGTGTCCGCATGAGAGACAGCGGCGGGTGATGGCGATGTTGTACCGGTGGTAGCAGCGGTGGCAGGTCCAGAGCCAGGGGAGGGGTGGGGGAGGGGGGGAAGAGGGTCTTTGTTGAGGTTGTTGCGGTCGTGGGGGGGAGGTGGTGAGATTTCTGGGGTGCGAATGCGATGGTTGCGGGGAGAAGGGGGCTTGGGTGTCTGCTGTGGGAGGGCCTGGGGGAGAGAGATGTGCAGGTGCTTGAGAGGGAGGGGAGGATGGTGGGGAGGGGGTTTTGAACATTGGATGAGCCTTGAGGGGGTGGTGGTGTTTTTGTAAATCGTGCCTGTGGTTCTTGTGTGCTGGGGGTGAAGATGGGTGCGAGAAGCGGTTGTTGAGGAGGATGTGTGTAGTTTGTGGTGAGACTGCGGCGAGGTTTGAAGGAAGATCAGGATCTTCATGAGGTTGGTAGGTTGTGATATGGGTTCATGGGCGAGAAAAAGAAAACGATATATCTAGCCTCGATGACGCCGGACGGCCCGTTTGCGAAGCGAAGGGGAGATTTAGTTTGTTCTTTTGCTGTCCTTTTTTGACGTATAGTATAGAACTTAAGTCATTTATGGGGCACCTACATTTCTCATGCGTTTGTTTCTTGGTTTCGTCTTGTTTGTCTTGACCAAGTGCTAAGCTATTGTTCAGTTTAAGAGAAGGGAGTGACATGCGTGGTGAGCGGCAAGTGAGGAAAGTTCCAAGCAAAGCAAAGGCATAGCCATGATGTGATTATGCAGGGGATTAATCGGTGGCCAAGGCTTTGAGCGACGGTAAGGTAGTGTCGTTTACACATATCTCTGTGTTGTCCTTTATGCATGTTTTAGGTCTTGGAGTAATTTGATATACCGGGACATCACAAGGTTTCTGATGTGAATGCCATACAGGCTCTCTTTATCGGATTACGTGCACTCGTACTCAGGAAGCTTCTTTTACAAGCTTTGACCACATATGTATGACTTGGATAAATACAGATACTCTCTCGCACAAACAGCTCAGGAGCAGATCAGCCCAGCTTGGGACGTCGTACCGCCTCATTCTTCGCAACTACCTAGACTGCTTCACAACAGAGTGTCGATAGGACGTCATCGCGCCAGCGCTGCTCGCTTAAATGGTCGGTTTCGGCTCGGCGACTCGGCGCACCGACGTCATATGTTTGCAGCAAATTTGTAGAATGCTTCTTGGAATCTTGAGGGCAGCAGGCAGAAGATAGAGCGCTTGCAGGTGGGTGACCCGTGAGTAAGTCATGGTTGTGATGGCTAGTTCAGCGTCTAAAAGAGGCAAAAAGGGAAGGGAAGTGGCTTCTTAACTGTATGTATCAATACCTGGTACCAGCCCTCGTATCTGGATTAGACTATGTACGATGATAGACGCTTGCATTTCGGGTATTGCAGCATCTATACATTCATTTTTAGTTCCCGCGACGAATAGTTTGCTCAGCACCAATCCAAGTAGTACCTGCGAGCCCAACGACACGGTCTTGTCGTACATATTCACATTCAAATTCTACACCACATCGTGCCGTGTTCCTGACCTTGCTATTACCACTCATTGAAATCACTCTTGAGTCTTACAGCATTCATTCATCGGGAACACTGATTTGAGGAGAAAGAAGAAGACAGAAGGATCACAGTACACTGTTAATAGCACATGGCCTCCGTCTTCCATTTAGTTCGAAACACATTAGACCAAAATGCCCTGCAACACTAGCGGTCAAAGGTGACACTCTTGGTCCTCGTCCACTCCTCCAGTCCTAGAGACGCGTTGAATCGTCCATACCCACTGGATTTGGCACCACCGTGGGGCAGAGCGCTCTCATCATGAACAGTCATGCTGTTGATGTGCACCGCCCCGGTCTCGATTGCTTCCGCAAGGCGCAGCCCTCTCCGCAAGTCTTGCGTGAAGACGGCAGCTGCCAGACCGTATTCGGTGTCGTTGGCGATGCGAATGGCCTCCTCCTCGGACTCAATATCCAAGACGGACACGGTGGGTCCAAAGGATTCAGTCTTGTAGATGTCCATGTCGGCAGTGACGTTATCGACGACAATAGGCCGCATTCTCGTGGTGCTGCTCTCATGTGCAGCCATGTCCCCATGCAGGATGTTCGCACCGCGCTCGGTGGCATCCGCAACAAGCTGTTTGTTTTTGTGAGCAGCGGCGCTGCGGATCAGAACAATGGCTTCACCGTCGCTGGGGAACATGGCGGCGACAGCGGCGGCCAACTTTTGTCGGAAAGTGTCTTTGATGGCCTTGTGGACGAGGATTTTCTCGGTGCTCATACAAATCTGACCACCGTGAATGAAGGCGCCCAGAGCGCATTGCTGCGCGGCAAGGTCCAAGTCGGCATCCTCCCAGACAATCGCGGGAGCCTTACCGCCAAGTTCCAGCACGACGGGCTTGAGGTGCTCCGCTGCCTGCGTGGCAATAATGCGCCCGACGGCCGTGCTGCCGGTAAAGTTGATCTTCTTGACGCGAGGGTCGGTGATGAGTGACGAGGTGACGGCTGCGGCGTCGGAGGGTTCGTGAACAAGAAGGTTGACCACGCCCTTGGGTAGCCCGGCGTCTCGCAACACATCCACAAGCGCCCAAAAAGTCCGGGGGCAGCTCTCAGAGGCCTTAAAGACGACTGTGTTTCCGGCGGCGATGGGGAAAGCGACCGCTCTACTGCCGAGGATATACGGGGCATTCCTGTTCCGTACGTTAGCAGCAGGTGACACGAGAGGAATGCGGATGTGCTTCAAAATGTACGAAAAGAAGAAAACAAGCAACAAGCTTGGAAGTGTAGAGGGAGGCAGAGCAAGAAAGTGCCATACCAAGCAGCGATGGATAGCACAACGCCATAGGGCTCTCGCAGGACAATAGCACTCCGATTTGGGTTCGCCATGGCGGGAAATGAACCGGCCAATGTGGAAACACGACCGGCAACATCCCTCAACATGGCGATGGCGCTGTTGACATTGAAGTCTGCCCAGTCAGAAGTGCATCCTGTTTCATCCACCATGTACGTGGCCAACTCGTCACGACGACGAGACATGATATCGGCCGCTTTGAGAAGTATATCTTGGCGCTCTTGAGGCGTGGTTCTACGCCATGACGTAAGAGCCTCGGCGGCTGCATCGACGGCTTTGGTGGCATCATCTACAGAGGCACCGGCGCTCTTGTGCAACACTTTCCCCGTGGCCGGAGACTTGATGTCGAATGATTTTTCGGGGGCATAGTCCTGACCTCCAATGACGAGGGGAACAACGGTAGATGTTGTCATGATGTCCTTATTGTCTGCTTGTCTCTTTAGTGGTGTGTGAGGGGTGGTTCTGAGCGTCTTTGGAGGGCGTTGGTGTCGTTAGGCAAAACTGAAGAAATCGTGTGGCGACGCGCAGCGAAGTCTCTCATTTCGTGTTTGCCTTCTTTATAACAAGAGTCGCACGAAAGCTTCGACGGGGCAATCGAATAGATATAGCACAAACGTTTAGTAAATCTATAAGGCTGAGTTAATTTGAGAGTTTCTATTTCGAGGGGTAGTGAAATATTCCTGGGTTCTTAATGCCAGCAGAAGCGAAATAAGCAATGATGCGCAAGAACTCACAAACGATGTTACAATTTACAAACAACCATTGGATGTGGCATATCCATAGCTCGGCAGCCCCACTCGTCTAAGCTGCTATGAGGTACCTCATCATAGCAGTGGCCGCGGTTCCAAATCTTGACGTTCTGATTTGTTGCGGCGACTTCGGCTTCGAGGAGGCCCGGAGGAGACGGGAGCACAAGAATGACGGGGAAAATCGAGCTTGTGCCGTTGTCCCAATGCAGTCAGGGATTCAGGGTTCACAAATTCAAGCGTCGTAGACTGTAGTATACAGACGAACGAGAGCGACATCGATGCCTAATATCGGCGGCAATAACGCCAGGCTTCTGCAGGACCATCATGGCCGACAGCTTGAACGGGTGTCGGCATCTAGGAATTGCTGTGCCACGTCGGCGGTGTTGATGCGAACCGTTTCTGACAGCCATATGAGCAATGAATTCATGCAGTTGACCATGAATGGTAACAATGACGATGACATCATGACAATGACTGATGATGGGCGGCGAGAGCGAGCAGTGCACATACCGACTCGAGGCTGGTTAGCTGGCAGAATGTGTCGAACGTCTGCCTTGGACTTGGATGATTCTACGTGCGTCAGAGTGGATAGTGGTGGCTTGAGAGCTCTCTTCTGGAAAGAGCACGAGGATTTTTCGACGCTGGCCATGGCACGTAAACGAGAGGGCGATATGAGACGGGAGAGCGGGAAGTAGGATGATATCAACAGACGTTGGCCGATGTTGGCCGGTAGGTACATATGTATGTATGTATGTATGTATGCAGCGGATGGTTGTCGAGTTTGGGTGCTTGCAGCGGATGTTTGTGGCTGGTCTCAGACCATGTCCTAGCCTAAGGCAGACATGATGAAAGACTCAGAGGCTACCTGTCAACTTACCTGTCGAATTAACTAATAGGTAACACCTGATTCTTGCTCTACCAAATCGTATTAGATCTAAAATGCCGCGCCCCAATCTCATTGCAGTGTTCAGAAAGTTCCCCAAAGAAATCCATCGAGTTAACAACGGTCCTTCAGTAACGCTGCGCGCCTGGTCCCCTTATCGAAGATCTTATAACATTGTCACCAAACAACATGGCCTTGTTGAAGCAAAAGCTCTCAATCCCTCGACTTATGTAGGTCAGTTTTTATGATAAAGAAACAAGCTCCTCAGAAAATACACAAAGACTAAGCTGCGTTCTACATAGCCCCCAATGGCGCGTCGATGGGCCCCAACTCAGTCTACCAACAATCTCTAGTGTCTTGGCGATTTCGCGGCAGCGACGTCATTGTATATTCAGTTCCTAAAGGTGAGCTGAAATGGCCCATTCATGATCGCGAGTATAGGTCCCTATGCTAATAAATACTCTGAAGGAACCAGCCTTCCTGATGACCTTGTCCTTGTTCACGAGCGGACTGACCACTACTCCCTCCAGCCTGCAGAGCAAATGACCATTGACAGCAAGTTCTACTTCGTTTGGCGATCTGTTTCCAAGTCCGACTGACACGCTGTCCAGACCTGAACACAAAAATCACGGAATTCATGAGAGCCAATGCTAAAGTATTCACGAGGGAGCAGTGGCTTGAAGCATACCCAGAGCTACTGAAAGCTCCTGATCTCAACCATCGTTCATCAGAGGTGTTTGCGACGATGTTAAAATCGTGGAGCTTTCCGTCCCGGTATTGCCACTATGCTGGCGATTCAACTACGGTAATTTATAGTAGATTTGTAGAATGGATCATTGCCTAGCCTTGCACCTAGCCTTCTTTGTGCTCAAAGGCGTCGCATATAATGAATCTTTTTTTTTTTTTGGATTTTTTTTTCAGCTTGAGCGGAGATACGCCATGTGTGGTGAGCGAACCGGTCATTTATACCGTGTATAAAGGCTCGGGGTTCCCCTCTTCAATCGCCATGTGTGGCTGATTTGCCTGCTAATAAGCAAACTGGCCAGACGCAATTCTCATGTGAAGCGTCAAACAATTTCGGTATAGCTTCGAATGGTGTTGCAGTTGTCGCCATACTGCCAAAGCCCTCAAAAAAGTGGTGGGCTGACTTATAGGTCGGTCAAAGGTTGGGTTCGAGTGGGTGTTGGCCTGGACTCTCACTCGATCCACGACCTAGGTACCCTTCCACCTCGGTCGCCTCCTCTCTTCGTGGCTGTGCTGCTGCCCTCGCCGGATCTATCGTCCGACGTCAACGCTGTCTGTCCGCTGCGTGAATCACGGTAGCCAAACATCCACACGAGCGTCGAAAACGTCTTATGAGGGCAATACTTCGTCTGCTGCTATTTACCCAGCGTCCGTATGAAACAGGATAAGCGCTGCAGCCTGAGAATTTCAGCCGTGGATCGGTTGCTGATGTACAACAGACATCTCGAATACCCTGTGATCTAGACGCCACATAGAAATCTAGATGACTCCAAGGAGGATGCCGTTTCTATCTTCCTGCCACCTTTACAAAGTCTTTTCGCATTCTAGTTGGTCGTACTCCGTTCTTTGTCGGCCATTCTGTTTGTAATCACGATATAATAATGCACCGCACAATGCGGCACATTGCGGACTTCTGACTTGGTCTCATCTGTAGGCTGTGTTCACGAACGGTCCACTCAAATTCCGATTCTGGCTAGAGGCACTCGTCGTCTCACCTTCGCCCCACCGACCGGACCGCAGGCTGCGCCTTGACATCATTTCGCTGACCTCCAAGACAATAGCCTGCGAGTCTGCGACACGACTAACGGTCGATCTCTTTCTTTGAACAACAACTTTCCCGTTCATCTTGATGCAAGAAAAGAGAGAAGGCTGCGACAAACTTCTTTTCGTTGTCAGGCCACCTTAATCACTGCTCTCGTAGCCGCCCAGATATACGTCATGTTGGTGGCGCAGGACCCAGACAAGAACAAACCCCAACCCCCTCACTTTATCAACGAGCCAGACAACCAGCGGCACCAACACACGCCTTCGCAGACACCATGGCAGAACTGGACAAATGGCAACGAGAAAGATGGGTCTTCTGACGCGAGTCCGAACACTCCGAAGATATCTTTACAGCCATCGCATGTTCCAGCGGCGCTGAGGCCTGGTGCCTTGAGCGAACCCTGGAATCTCGAAGACCAGGACGACAACGTATGGAACGAAGCGCGAAGACAACCATCGGACGATAAGGACGCCGGTGGTCTACAGCAAGTTCCTGATGCTCTCAGGCCGGGCGGTAATCGATCGGCGACGAATCCGTTCCTCAAGAGAAAACCCGTTCCCGAAGCTTCTGGTGCTCTGGTGACCGATGCATTCTCCAAGCTCGACATCAATGATACTGCTTCAAGCATCAATCCATGGCAGCAGGCCAGTGAGACAATGAGTGATTCGGATAAAATCCCTTCACCGCCACCGCCACCCCGACCAGTGACAGCTGAGGGGATCGAGAGCGACGCGTGGGCAACTCCTGATAAGCCACCGCTTTCGCAGCCGCCGAGCCTGCCTGCGAAATCGCCTGTCCTATCATCGCCATCTCCTGACGATGATGTGCTTTCGCCATGGAAAGAGGAGGATATACGGCTATTCCATGGCAAGGGGAAAGGCACGGCCGGAATACCGGCTACGGCCATGTCGGATGAGCTTCTCAAAGAACAAAATGTGTGGGACGATCTCGGCTCGATGGACACGGGCAAAGACGAGGTCTCTGGACTTTCTGCCGCTGATGCTGCGACTCCAATCCAACCAGCTGGAATTGATGAGTGGAGCCTGATCGACGCTGATGCGCCATCCAACTCGCCAAAGATCTCTCATGTGGACATGGACCCAGGCCACGACAGCAAGCCACCTCTGCCAGCGAGACCAAAGGGTGTTCAGCAAAGATGGGTGCCTTCAAGGCAACCTGTTGATGCAAAAGCAGAGACATATCACATCAAGAACATCCAATGGCACGATCAGAATTCGGACAAAAATCCACGCATCTCGCCTATCCTGATACAGAACCAGAATGGTCCATGTCCACTCGTCGCGCTGGTCAACGCTCTGACGATGACCACACCATCAGATATCCCGGAAACGACGCTCGTGGAGATTCTGAGGCCACGAGAGCAAATCAGCTTGGACCTCCTTCTTAGAGCCGTCTTTGACGAACTCATGTCCCCAAGACGCACCAGTCCCGACAAGACCCTACCCGATGTCTCTGACCTCTACGCGTTTCTGCAGAGCCTACACAACGGCATGAACGTGAATCCTCGGTTCGTCCCGACACCAGAGATGGTGAACGCCTATAAGCGCACCTCTCTGACACACCTGCATCCTACTGAACGTGGCAGCCTGATCCCTGGAACCTTTGAGAACACGACAGAGATGAGCCTGTATGCGACGTTCTCCATTCCACTGATACACGGCTGGTTGCCTGCACAAAGCGACCCCGTGTACGATGTTCTGGAGCGACAAGCGGCATCGTATGAAGATGCACAGAATCTACTGTTCTGCGAGGAAGGCCTGACAGATAAATTATCCAGCGATCAGGGACTTACCGAGGATGAGCAGCAGTTGTACCAAGACATCATGACCATCAAGATGTTTCTGGACTCCTCCGCCACGCAATTGACAGCCTGGGGCATCGAAGTCATAGGAAAAGCAATGAGGCCTGGCACATTTGCGATTTTCTTCCGAAACGACCACTTCAGTACTTTGTACTGCCACCCGCGGACTCTGCAGCTGCTGAGTCTTGTCACCGACGCTGGGTACCTCAAACACGACCAGGTAGTCTGGGAGACTCTGGTGGACGTGAATGGGGAGCACACAGAATTTCTTTCCGGGGATTTCAGGGTCGTCGGCTCGAGCAAAGAAGCTGCGCCACGACCAGATATCGGTGCTTCTACCGCTGCTGATGGCGACGATGGCAGAGACTGGACAACAGTGCAGAACAACCGTGGGAAAACCCGACAACAACAACAACAACAGCATGATGATATGGAAGCGGGTGCTCTTTCGCCGCTTGAACAAGAGGATCGGGACTTGGCGCTGGCGTTGCAGTTACAGGAGGAGGAGGATCAGCGACATCGGGAGGAACAGTCGCGGAGACAGCGAGAGAGTGCCCTCTCGGAGCAATTCATTGAGCAGCAGGGCCGTAGGCCGACACGTGTGAATCGAGATCGGAGGCGTACTCCCGAGACTACGGGCGTGGTAGCAGGAGAGAGACGCAGTTCAAGTAGCTACGCGGCGTCGGTGATGACGCCAGGGAGTACGCAGCAGCGGCAAGCGAGTATTCCTCGGCAACAGCAGCAGCAGGGAATGGGACTTCCTGTTCCCCCTCGCCGGCCTGGTGTTACTCGTCCCGTGGAAGCTGAATCGAACGGCAGAGATGCCCCTCCGCCTTCGTACGAGCAGGCTGCGCAAGATCCGGCGTATGTGCCTCCCACGGGCCATGCGAATGCTTCGAGGCAAAATGCGGTGGTGGGTGGGCCTGGGCCAAGTAGCGTGCAGGGCGGGATGAGTTCGTTTGGTCAGCCTTTTCGGAGGCAAGCTGCTGGGGCGGGAGGTGGGCGAGAGAGAGACTGTGTTGTGATGTGAGTCTTGATTCTTGCATGTATTAAGGTGAGGATGCGAGGAGGGCAGATGCGATGAGAAGAGGTGCACGCACCGTGCGAGGGATGATGCAAGAGGTGCGAAAAGGTAGAATGAGATGGTGTGTGTTGAGAGGTCTCAGGGGACTTTGATACGTCTTTGTATTTTGGGGACATGGCGCGGCGTTTCGGTGCATTGTGTTTTTGTATTCGTAGCTTGTAGTTGAGTTTCATTTTGTGATGGATGCGGATACGAATCATGGATGAATGTGCAGTAAGTACCTAGCCTTTGTTTTAACTCTCAGGGTCCTCGTTGTAAATGACATACATAGGTAGTAAGATGACAGGAGTAACTTTTCGTGATACATCACTTTTTGAAGAGTTTTTATTCTGTTTCGTCGCCCGTGGATATCTTCCCTGCGTTGTGTGGTGCAGCACTTCAGTGTCGTTGGTCGGTGTCAGTGGCAGACGAAGATTGACAGACTTTCCGTGATATGTAGGTACATCTCTTGGGACTCGGGGGTGTTTGCCATGTTTCGTCGCGGACTCTCTTCGCGATGTTCACCCACTTTTCGTCACGTCGCGTCAATGCACCTTCATCCACGAACTACAGGTACCTATGTACCTAGGTAAGGTTTGCAAGCCATCATCTTTCAGCAGCGACGGCGACACCACAACGGCCTTGACAGCCATGTGGTAAGTATACGACGCCTCGCACGAGGAACTGCGTGTGGTTAGCCATTTCAGCAGGTAAATTGTGTCTCTCTAGCAAGCGAATTGGCCTGAGTGCGTATAATTGAAGTTATGTATTGCGTGTGGATGGTCCAGAATGGGCCAATGTGGCGAGGTTGTAGCTTGTATGTACATGCGTAATTGACGTCAGGCACGAGGTGCTGACTGGCTACCTAGTACCTAGGTACCTAGCTACTGTTACATCATGTACGTATGTTAGGTACCTATCTATGCTTGCACTTCCGGTTACTGTCGCCCTGTTTACGGAGTAGAGATACTATCATACATGATACCTACAGTATCTTGTAGATGTTGCATGCAACGCGAAACGCACATGGAATGCACATGGTACGGCACATGCGCACATGCATCTCACTTCGCGTTGCTGCAGCCTGCATGCAGCATGCAGTCCGCGGGAGTTGGCTGAGGCTCGGGAAGTGTGGGACGCGAAAGTGGACATGAAAAGCCGATCGATGCGTCCTGATCCTCGTGCCGTCATCGCCCACGGCAACCCTGATTCTGTTTATCAATTCGTTGACATCTAAATTCTAAGTTCTGAGTTCTCACGCGCCACTTGCCTCGATTCGCTCCGTGACCCGTGCTGTGCTGTGCTGTGCCTTGTTTCCAATCAATCGCCCTTCCAAACCTGATATGTATACCTATATGAGGTACCTTTGAAGCTTGCACTCTTGAGCCCCACGATCCATTTGGCAATCGGGGCACCGAGGCCAAATCCACGGGGTATCCATTCCCTTTTGTACCTCCTTTCTTTTCCTTTCCTTTCTTCTTCCCAATTAACCCTTCCCCTTGACTGCATTATACCTACATATCCACGAATGATCTGGTCGACTCCCTGGAGCAACATATCCACCACACAGCCGTCCATCCACTCGCCGCTATGGCCCTCCTAACGGGCTGGTTTCCCCCCACGCGGGAGAACTGGGAGATGATAGTCCTCGTCTTTCGGATAACTTTTCCAATTGTACGACAGAACACCCAAGCGTGCGCAACTTACTGAAAGGCCATGAGAAGAAGAACAAGTCAACTAACGAGATGGTAATTTTTTTAATTATTTTTCAAAAAAACAACATAGCTCGGCCTGATGCAATTCCTGATGTCGTGGTACGGCATGGGCAAGACCTCTGTGGAGAGCAGACTCAATCTGCCAGGGCGCATAGCGTGGATGCTCATGGAGGCACCGGGCTTCATGGTACTGCTGTATCTAATGAAGGTGCTCCCGCAGATGCATGGCATTGAAGACCTGCCGTGGCAGAACCGTGTGCTGGCGGGCTTATTTGTAAGAGCTACATACCTACTCCGTACTGTCGCTGGAATCTTTCGTGCCATCTTCGTACTCTGTAGATGCTCTCCTTCCACAAGTCCACATGTGTTAGAGGAACTTGAGAGCACATCGAGCAGGATGGATTTGGAAGCTCCAGAGCCCCCCCCCCCCAAAAAAAAGGGAAGGGAATATTCACTTACAAACCGCTACATACAGGTCATTCATTACACATACAGAGCCCTCATCTTTCCCCTCATCCAGCCCTCCATGTCACCGATCCACATCCTCGTTGCCCTCATGGCTCTCTCCTTTCAGGTCCTCAACGGAATCTCCATCGGCGCATGGCTCGCTGCCTACGGGCCAGTCACTGCCGAAGAATGGGCTCTCCAGTCTTCTATTGGGCAATTCGTTCTAGGTGTCGCCATCTTCTACATGGGCCTTGCGGCGAATTTCTTCCACGACGGGGAACTCCGTGAGATTCGTCGCACTGAGATGCGCAGACAGGAGCGCATTCTCGGTCAACAGCCTAGTGGATCGAGCGGAAAGAGCAGCAAGGTGAGTGTGCAGAAGCATTACCAGATCCCGCAGACCGGTCTGTTTCGATATGTTCTTTACGCGCACTACTTTTGTGAGTGGATTGAGTGGACGGGGTTTCTGATCGCTGCGGGATGGACATGCGTGCCTGCGTGGACGTTTTTGATCAACGAGGTTTGCGCAATGTTGCCAAGGGCAGTCAAGGGAAAGAAATGGTATATGAAAACGTTTGGGGAGGACAAGGTTCGGGGGAGGTGGGCTGTATTGCCGGGGGTGGTTTAGACGTGTTGGTTGAAGTTCAACTTGGGCATGCTGTCTCCTCCGTACGGCTTTACCTATTCAAACGTGTAGAAAAAAATTGGCTGGGTTCCGATTAGCCTAATGACAGTTTCTCGCACAATTCAGTTCTACGGTCTACCTACTCCGTAGGGTGAATCGCTAACGATCTGCCATGAGCATTTGCCACGACGGACATGGAGAAGACTACAGAGTTACGCCTCGGCCATTGGAACAGCAGCTCTCATACAGGATCCTTGAAGATTAACGACAATTATGTACGTCCGAGGCAGCTACACTGCAAATAGACACGACATGGACCGTTGAAGTTCTGAATATGTACACCGGAGTAGGTCTTCGGGTCCGGTGCCCGCGATTCGCGAAAAGGCCACTGCCGACATATTACCCGGTACATATTCAGTTCGTTTCTTGTCTTTGCTTCTTCCATTCCTTGTCCGAAGAGGAGCTGCAGCAGCCGCCCATTTTACTCCGACAATACAGACCCGCCTGCAATCCAAGATGCTGATGAACAGCCTGCAGCATCATTTTTCTGCGGACTCTTCTCATCTCCGGAGTCCAAGAGCGGGAGTGCGGAAGGGAGAAAGTTCGGAGATCGGACGGCGGGAGGAAGCACGCGCTAGGGGTCAGTGGCAAGTGCAAGGACTCAGGAGAATGCCACACTTCCAAGTTCAACAAGCTTCACCTGGAGTTATCTGCAAATTCGCAGGCTTGTTTCGGGAACGGACGTGTTTTTTAGTTCCCGTGTGGGAGAGGCGCCGATGTGTGGTGTTATGCTAATGCGTCGAGTGCGTCGTTCAAAGTCGTTTGACCGCATCATGGCAGTTTTTCTTGCTCGACTACCTACAGACCTATGTACATATCCCCAATGCTAGCACAGCGTGTTTCAATCGGACCATTCATTGTTTGCGCTGCTAATAATAGACGAGAGACACCCGGGCTAGTTTCAACATGAGGTGGCTTGACTCAAGAGGCGCGATCACTGAAGCACGGGATACTCAGCTAACGGTAAGGTATGGGTCGAGATAAGCTTTTGTGATGGATATTGAATGCGAGTTGGATTTTCATCGGGCGGCGCGAGGCGGGACTCTGAAGAAAACGGAGATGAAGCAAATGGAGGAGACCGGAGATGCGGAGTACGGCCGTGGGATCAGGATTCAGAGCTCGAGGAGGGGGACAAAGAGATGCAGATGGGAGGGGATTTTAGGATAAAATGAAGGCCAACCTGACGCCCTGGGCCATTGGCCCAATTTTGTGGATGTCGGACTTGTCTTTGTTTCGAGGCGTTGGCCACAGGTTTATAAAGGAAAAAGAAAAACAGAACAAGGTGGCCAGCTTACTTCTCAGCAAGATTAAGAATGCTCTTTCCATCAGAACAGAGGCTGCATATTACCTTGAAGGCTTCTTGGCAACTCTTGGCAGCCCTTGGCGGTGTGGGCTGATTTGTGCGGTGGTGTTAGCAAAAACCCTACGAATATGTACCTACGATCGCGATTCGCTCTGTTGCGGCATCGCCAATTATCGATCTGGTGACTTCAAGTGGTGGGTTGAGCTCTCTCATTGACAATTGTACAGAAGCACTGCGTGGACATTCTTTTACAGCTAATTGCCGATAGAATCTATTTCTTATTCAACTCCAATTTCCGCACGTGGGAACCGAACGCAGGTGACTGGGGGCGGCACGAGTACCACATACATACCTAGATGCGAAGGCATGTGGCATCCGCATCACACTGTCGCACATATCGCTATGCGGCATGTCACAGGCTAGCAACCCAATTGCGAAGGACCCTGGCCATCAGCGGCACATATCCGATGGCGGCCAAAGCTGGCGTTGGTACGGGCCGCAGATGTTGCATCCCGAGCCGAAAAGCCACTTCTCGAATGTAACCCTCCTCTGCACGAGTCCAAGACTTCACAAACCGACCCACTGTTCCTCAGGTGTGGTGCAGAGGTGAAGAAACGAGAACAGTCCGTGAATCTGGAGTATGGTTACTGATATGATTGTTTAGTTGACGGCCTCCTACAAGAAAGAAAGAAATACAGAGAGAGAGCGTGATGGCATACTCTACGAAATAGCACCAAGAGTCGAGACAGAGTTCATCTTGTCGCCCCAGGTCGAGGACCTCACGGTCAGGTTTCCGAATACCTGGAAGAACAGACTTGATCGGATGGTGATTTCATCCTGCTCGCGTGGTAGCAACCCTTGAAGCGATAAACGACCTATTCTGGCCGCATAATCCGTCATCATAGGCCGACTCGACGCGGGGGGATCCGCCACTATTCGGGCCACAACGGCAATTGCCAAATCCATCCCTCCTCCATCCATCCAATTGACCAACAAATCCACAGACAATTCCCGTGTGGGCATGGATGATGGCTCCTCCCGTTCGGGTCCCATTCCCGATCAATTACAAGTCCGCACATGCACATACTCCGTTACTATCCATCTACAATGCCGATATGCATACCTAGAGTTCAGGGCAAGTCTGTGACGAAAGAAGAGCTTGACGAACTTGACCCCGACCCATTCGTCGAAGTTGCATCGCCGTTAGCCATCTCTGCGGAGTTTCCATGCCATGAAAAGAAAATACAAATGGCGCCATGCGCCTTACAGAGACAAAATAAAAAAAGACATACCTTGCTTTCAGCTTCCATATCAAGCCAGTTATGGGCCGTTGGCACTCGAACTACCATTTGAGGCCTGAGACGTGCATCTGCTTTACGGAGTTGGCAAACTTCATGCCGTCTTAATGGCCTACATAGATGCTAACACGACTGGGCTTGTTGTTGCGCGCCAACACCATTGACGCTGCGGGCTTCTTATTTCTATACCCAAGGAAAGACGACAAAGAAGGCAATCATCTGGTCCCAGGTCTACCTCGTGTTTTACAGTCGCGAGAGCCTACATACACACGCAGATGCCTCTCTTCTTCTCTTCTTCTTCTCGACATTTTGCGACGGCCTGACAAGTCTACCGAAACTCGATATTAGAACCACGCCCTCACTCTGAAACAATTGTGAACAATTGTGCCTATTCGAGACGGAAGTCGGCGCTCGAAGGTACACCTGGCTAGCGGTGTATTATGTACAACTAGAGGCCCGACATACGACGAAGCTCAATCACCGACGACGGTAGAAGCACGACTGTCGCAATCGCAAGTTGATATCATATATAACTAGAGACTCGACACACGACGAAGCTCGACCTTCGAGTAATTGGCGACGGGTAGCACCGTAGCAGCACGATTGTTGCAGCAGCAAGTTGACGTCAAACTAAAAAGTTGATGCTGGAACTCTGGAACCGGGTTCCTGACATGCCGCTAATGGAGCTGAGCCAAATTGTGCAGAGCGTTGCTTTGTCGTTCAACATCAGCCAGCTACCAGCATGCGCCGTGAGTTCCATCTCTGAGCCCTCGGCAACTCATCACCAAAAATCGCTTGTATCAGACGCGTAATCAGTGCTAACAACGGTATTTGCTTTGTTAGTTGTCATGTATCAGCTCAAGATGCGACGTCAATAACGCGACGTGTATTTGCGCACACAACAGCTACCGGTCCGACATGACTGGGTGCATGTTCCAGTCGTGTGGTTTGCCAGATGCCATGTGTAAGTGCACAAACGACGACTGCCCACCGAACCAACCTTTCCGCGACATCTCGATTCTCCGATCCACGAATATGCCCTCAGAAATAGCCAACTCTGTTCTCTAACCGTTTCACTCTCCGCCTATCCAGTCTCGAGAAACTTGACGTCAATAATTTGCGACGAACCCATCCGCGACCGACGAGCCCAGTTCAAATTCACAAACTATCTCCTGGGCGGCATAGTCATCCTCACCGTCATCACACGGCTAGTCTTCAAGCGCTTCTACAGTTCGACAAGAAGATTTGGCACCGAAGACTGGACCATCATGGTCGCAACCTTCATTACGGTCGTGAGTTCCATGGTTCAGACATACTTCCTCATGCCCAGTGGTCTGGGCCGAGATGTCTGGACACTCAGCATACCGCATCTAGTACGGTTCGGACAATATTTCTACATGATGGAGATTTTGTACTTTATACTCATAACTCTGGTCAAAATCTGCCTGTCACTGTTCTATCTCAACATATTTCCGGGGAGGGGGATACGAAAGTTGCTATGGATCACAGTGGGATTCCACGTCGCGTTCGGACTGACGTTTATTCTGAAGACAACGCTTCAGTGCCGCCCTGTGGAATATAACTGGACTAGGTTCGACGGAAATCCGCAGACGGCAGGCCAGTGCATTGACATTCACGCATCGGGATGGGCGAACGGAATTCTCGGGGTGGTAGCTGATATATGGCTGATTGCGCTGCCGCTGACGCAGGTGCAGAAGCTGCGCCTGCACTGGAAGAAGAAGGTTGGCGCAGCCGTCATGTTTATGACGGGAGGAATGTAAGTTTGTACTTTCCATCATACTTACATATCCATGGGCGCAATACTTATGTATCTGCTCATGAACCTGATTGCATAAAAAGCTGACATCACGGCGCTCCCGCCACTTTCCAGCGTCACCATCATTTCAATACTTCGCCTCAAGTCATTCTCCCATTTCGCAAACTCCTACAACCCCACCTGGGACAACTGGAACATCGTCTTCTGGTCCACCATAGAAGTCTGCATAGGCCTCATATGCTGCTGCCTCCCGACCCTGCGCCTCCTCCTCGTGAAGCTATATCCACGCGTGTTTGAAACAAAGATGTCCCGATCTCACAACTCTGGCACCACCTCGTCCAGCAATGCCTACAAGAGCATCAACCACACCCGTTTCTCGCAAACAGCCGAGTACGATGAGATCAACGAGGAGGGCCAGCACGTGCGGGTAAAGAATTGGTCGCTGGTCCGAGATGCACGCCTAAGTAGGGACATCAAGGACGATCTTGAGGCTGGAGCGCGCACGATGCGGATAAAGCCTTTGCAGCGTATGCCGAGTGAGGAGGAATGCTTTGAGCTCACGACGACGCAGGAGGACGCGAGGACGAAGGGTACGGGCACGGTACGGAAGAGCGGAGTAACGAGTTGGGGTTCGGAGAGAAGGGGGTGATGGGTGTAGAATTGGTAGAGGGAACTTGTTCGGGCTTCTTGAGTTTGGTTTGCGTTATGTTTTTATGGGTTGCTTGGGTTGGCCGTTTTGTACCGGCATGGCGCTTGGTGGTGTACCGGTGTTTTTATGGGCGGACTTTGCGGTTTACAACTTGACACATCCACGATGATGGATGGGATCATGGATGAGATGACAGCAACATGTGCAGACATGATTGGCGTATACATGAGTATGTGGTTTATGGGATGGGATGATTGGGATCTGCGAATGCGTGCCACGTGTTGGGGCCGGCGTTGGCCATGGTCTATGGACAGCATACAAGGCTTGTAGTGTACAGAGTATGTATAGTAACGGTCAGATTACGATGCAAGCATGCTGGTATTGGCGCGATGTTGGTTGGGGCCCAAACAGGCCGCCCGTGTTCAAGCCATTGTAAAAAGATTAGGAAACAAGACGACGGGACCAACTGTTACTCTGTAAGTGCTCCTGAAATGTCTCGGGAACATGTTCTAAAAGAGCAAAATACCAGTTGGCAGTGAGGTTAGAATAACTAGATCGTCAGTGTAAATTGTAATACATGCGTAGCACAACAGGGTGGTCACACCATGTTACATGTACATATGTAGTTCAAAGCCCCGGACGTAGCGGGGATAAGAAGCACCCCGAACCCCCCGAAACAATTACTCCGTAGCACTCGGGACGGAGTAAAACACACAGGAGTGTTACTTTATGCCGTCGTTGGAAAGGATGTTCCACTTTCTTTCGAATGACGTCCCGCGCCGCCCGTTGTCCACTGTCCAGTGTCAGTGTCAGTGTCAGTGTCAGTGTGACAGGTTACAGGTATACATATGCACATACTTGGGACCAGGGGAACTAGCACAAGTTCAAAAAAGGGCAACAGAGCAGCGTCCTTGCAAATGCGTGCAGCGTCGTAAGATGCCCTTGAGATGTCGAGACTCGACCTTGAAGCGGATCAACTTTGTCAGATCATCTCGTCCTCTCGGGAGTCGGAGTACAATCAGCCGAGCCGAGCCGCCCTTGACTATCGTCAAGAACACCTCGGAGTCGCAGCCGGCTGCCGAGCGACACGAGCGATCAGGGAATAGCCACACGTTCTTGACTCAAACACCACGTTCTCGGATGCATGACTGTTCGGGGCTCGGGGTCTCAGAGAGAGAGAGCCAAGGTGGAACGTGGACGTGGACACTGGACCGTGGAGCTGGTGAGACAGTCTTGCGTACAACTGTAGTCTGTAGGTACACCGTACGCCGTACACTCGAAGTGTTGGCCTGGCGAAGTCCTGGGAGGAGCGGTTACATTGGTACCTAGATGAAATGAGCAATTTGGCTTGGCACATGAAGCTGAAGCGTTGCTAGACGGTCATCTAAGTAGTAAGATCTAGGTATTTCTTCGTTTACAACTTACCAGTAGATCCTGATTGTAATCTTTCGGATGTCCTGATGGGGCAACCAACTTGCGGCGCCAACACAATAGGAATGCGGTTGTGCACAGTGCAACGCCGCTAAGATCGCTGAACATGAACCGATGTCACGTCCGAGCGAGGAGCCTGGAAGAGCATGGTTATTGGTGACTGTGAGATTATGAGCTGGATTCAATCATGGCACAGCGTGACAGACGTTGGCTCTATCTGCGACCCCATGTAGTTGCGCATTACGTAGGTATACGATTACCTCAAACGGTTTGGCGCTGATATCAGCGAGACCACGAAAATCTGGCCGATCTTCTAAGCCCCTGCTTATGAAATGATAAATAAGTTTACGGAGTACATGCATGGAACGCCGTGTCTGCTACCTGTAAGGCTGCAAACACTTGCCACATTATGAGTTCACTTAACGCACGGAGTAGGCAATCCGGTTTCATGACACCAGGCAGAGAGCTCATCGGCAGCGTCTTTCCGGATCCGAGACGGGAGTGAATAGAAAGAACAGAACATCCTTACTCTTTGAGGGCGATCATCACTTGAAACTACCAAGTTGCCGATGCCTCCGCAGAGTTTCCAAGGGCCTCAGATTTGTCATCTTCACAAGACCTCGATGCTCGTTCGGTAATCACGCCGTGTAAGCCGATGTTGTCACTTGTGTCTCGTCAAAGAGATCGCCATGGGTATATGTACTGTTGGACGCCACGCGATTTCATTGGAAAGAGTGTTTCGAGGTACCGTGGTCATGTTAAGGAACTTTTTAGTAGAAGTCATAGGGGACAGCGAAGTCCGCAATGTCTTCTCATCTGGCTTTTTCGTCGGAGACTTCGGAGACAGGCGTGCCGCGTCATAGAGTCGGGCGTCGCCACTCCGTTATTAGATGCACAATTACATGCTTGATGTGAACTAAGTTTGATGTAACGAAGAAAATGTGCTCAGTCAGATGAAACATGAAGTTGGTGAAAGTTTGTTGTTGTTGTTGTTGTTGTTGTACAGAGCCCAGATGCAGGGGTTAACGTAATCTCGGATCGACATTGTTAAGCGTGCGGGCTGAGCGAGAGCCGCACTCCCGAGTCCCTTCTTAAGTTCCCAAGGGACGGCACGCTTTCTCCCGAGTCCCAAGTCTCAAGATGGAGCAACTAAACGATACGGGTTTCGTGAATATTCTGTGAAAGATGGCAAGCCTGCTGAACGCATGTTTGCAAATCCACAAGTCCCGCGACCCTTACGTATTAGGTTAGACACTTGACCGACGGCCATTGTGTTTCCAGATCGGCTGCCACCATCGGCATCACGGGCCGTAATCTCATAGAAGAGGAATTCAGGAATAAATTCGACTTCGGCAGAAACTCCCGCTTACACGATATACATACGCTGGTCGTTTCACATGCTCTTATTCCGTCCTCATTCGGCAATCCGGATGAACTTTGGGGAAAGAGACAGAGGGGCCCAGGGGGGGGGTATGATGGGTGGGGGATATATGTAGGATAGGGGAGTGAGTGTGTAAAAAAGGGGACCAAGCACGCGTGTAGATACCCTACTCCGTAGGTGCGTGCGCCGATGCTCGCCCCCCTGCCAGGTTTTGATGTCGACGAAGATGTCTTCTCATATCCTCAACTTCCAGGCAGGTCTTATTCATGAATATGTACTCCGTAGACTCTCCCCCTTTTCCGGCTTACCATCCGCCTGCGCCGCATAGAAACATAAGTTTCATGTAAATAGCAAATGTACATGTATCTCGGCAAAGTTATTGCCGTCTACAACGTCAACGGCTGGTCTGCCGCCTGCCGCCACGCTCGGGTGAAGCGCCGCGGCAAGGTTTAGAGCAAAGCGCCGCCTCCGGCCTCAAACAAAGACCAACGTGTTCGAGTCTAGCGCGGTCCGGAGACTAAAACTCAGGAACAGGTTACTCGCGTTACATGCTAGGTACCTAGTGGTCGTCGCGAAGGATTCGCACGTCGTAAAGAGGAATGACTGATCAGTGATGACAAGCAAAAGTGCGGGATTGCATGGATTACGGATACATGTTTGGTCGAGAGCCACGGAATGGAGATCCCGCCCGGACTTCCGGTCTGTGTTCCTCGGCATCTCATGTAGGTACATGTTAGGTATGTACCTGGTATCAACTGGGTTGTCGATCGCGCAGTTCTTGTTGGTTAGAACCACACTTCCGCCCCACTATTCACTCAGATAAGCGAGAAACAACCACGCCTTTCCTTTTCGATGGGGTCATGACATATTTTCGTGAGCACTGAGACATCACCTACCGCGGCAACAACACACTGCAGGCTTCAACCAACATGCCGAGCCAAATTCTCACCTCGTCATGAACATGTTTTCTCATGCTCTCTCAACGACCATCGACGACATGTTAGCCTGTTCCAGGAGACGAGAGAGGCACGCTACTGGTCGCCAGTCTCCAGATGAGAGCCCTTCCCCCCACTTCTGCTCTCCTCGCTACTAGCCGAGTCATAACAAACGTGCGAGAAAAGAAGCGTGGTAAAACAGGAGCCGACAAGACAGAAGAACCAGTCTGCACGTTTGGCGTTGGCTCTCCGTTCTCCACACCGCCCGGAACCATTGTCTTGTCGGGACTCGGGGATAATGTAGGACGGACAGGGAGAATTAAGGAACTGCTGCTAAGAGGAATCATAACATGGAGCAGGAGAGCGAGCCATGTCGAGGGTCAATTCATCGGCATCGGCTTACAAGCAGTGCTGTTTTCGATCTGAAAATGTCCTCTCGGCTTGTCGGTCCTGCGCTTTGATCTATCCGATCGAATGTTCTTGAGCTGGCTTTCTTTTTCCTCTGGCGTCGCCCAGACCGACATCTGGCGGGTTCTCTTCATGTAATCTCGCGGCTTGCCTGTTTGATCTCGGGGCCGGCTTTCTTGATGCCGAAGTTCTCTCTCGCCCGCAGGTGGTCTGCTATCTTACATGATTTTTTTCGCCAACCGTCTTATTTGGAGGAAAAAAGTTTTGATACGCACGGTGGACGCTTTGTTCTTGACCGGGTAGTAGCGGGTCTCCAGGTTCCCGGGAGAGGGGGGGGGGGGCGTGGCGGTTGTTTGCCGCCATGGTTTCGGAACGCCGCGTAGCAATGACTTGATGTCACCACGTTTCTCACCACGTTGTTGTTGTCAGGTTTTGAGAGGGCCCTGGAGGGAAAGGAACAAAACGAAGGAACCTCTGCTGGCGTATCGAGACTTTCTTGGGTGATCGGTCCCTGACTCCTTGGATATTCGGTCCCCACCCCTCCATCTAGCTTTACTTAAATATCCTTCTGGAACACCATCTTGTGAGTGCTCCTCATCCTCTTCTCCTTTGTGTTTTGTGGCGTCTTCTCTTCGAATTACCAAAATGAAGTCTGTTCTTTTGGCTTCAGTCTTCACCGCGCTGGCCGCGGCTGCCCCAGTTCCTGTTCCGGAACAGGTTGTAAGATCCAATGGCATCGCTGGCGATGTCAATGATCTGAAGGCACGACAATTTGGTATGGGCATGGGGGGCATGGGGGGCATGACGCGCAATGATCTTGAGAGTGGGAGTGGGACTTGCCCCAAGGCCATTTTCATATTTGCGCGAGGTTCTACTGAACCGGGAAACATGGTTCGTTTGCTCTCTTAGACACTTCTCACGATATCTCTCTTCTTCCTCTTTCTCTGGCTTCGTGGACGGTGGCTTAGTGCCCTGGAATAGAATCTTGCTGACAATGAGGGTCATCGTCTCCATACGTATAGGGCGCTTCAGTTGGACCTACCGTCGCGAACACTTTGACGAACCAACTCGGACAAGGACAAGTCTGGATCCAGGGCGTTGGAGGACCGTATACTGCTGGTATTCCCGAGAATGCGATGCCGGCCGGTTCAAGCCCTGCGGCCATTGCGGAGATGGGTAGACTCTTCACCTTGGCACACACAAAGTGTCCAACATCTAGCATTCTCGCCGGTGGATACAGGTGAGCTCGCATGAAAATCTCAGACCTAAATTTCAGTCAAGAACATGGAAGCTGATTCGTGATTCCACACACTTATAGTCAAGGAGCCGCACTCGCCGCCGCTGCAGTCAGCAACGCCAGCCCGGAAATCCGCAACCAGATCGTTGCTACCGTCTTGTTTGGCTACACCAAGAACTTGCAGAACGGTGGCAAGATCCCCAATTACCCGGCTGACCGCGTCAAGGTCTTCTGTAACCCAGGAGATATGGTGTGCACTGGCTCGCTCATGATTACTCCAGCACATCTCAACTATATTCCCCAAGCGGGCGGTGCTGCTCCTCAGTTCCTGGAGAGCAAGGTGACTACAGTTCCTGCTACTCAGGCCCCCTCTGCGGGCACGGGTGCCGCGGCTGCTGCTCCTGCTGCTGGAGGTACTGCTGCCACTGCCCCTGTTGCTGGAGGTACCGCGGCCACTGCTCCCGCCGCTGGAACTGCTCCTGAGATGAACACCTTTACTCCCCAGGTCCCTGCGGCTGGCGGGGGCGGTCTCGGAAGCGGTCTTGGGAGCGGCTTCGGGAGCGGTTTATCGTCCATGATGAACCCCCTTTCTTTTTGGAAGAACATGATGCCCGGTATTCCAGGCATGTAGACGGGCATCCATTTGCGTCACAAGGAAAGAGTTTGACAAGGGCCAAGTCTTGAGTTCAGGCTGCGGCAGGACCGAGTTGTTCGTAGGGGAGCAAGTGGGCGGTATTACCAGAATGGGCGGGTCCTCATCGTAGGTATACAATTGTTGAGCAATAGCATGATACAAAAACAAAATACACTCGACTTTCATTTTTCCAGAAGCGGCCGCACTATTGTTTCGGAATCAATGACATTGTGCTTTGACAATCCTCATGTGCACAGTCCTCTTGGTCCTTGGAGTTCCACCAAGTGCTGGCGTTCCGCCCCGCTGCGCGCGATTCGACCACCTACAGGTAACTTTAGGTACCTAACCTAGGTAAATAGTCGGCATGTAACTTGGGTCTTCAGCCAACGGTCTGATGCCTCGCGGAACAACAACGCTTAGTTGCGCATTCGTCAGTAGTCTTTCGGAAGTGAAGCTGCTGCCGCTGCCGACTGTAGTCGCAAAAGACGAGACTGAAATTCCATCACTAGAGACTTTAATGAGGAAGTCTTCGTCTGCGAAGGTGCGGCAAATTTCGGCTACCGGTTCAGCGTCCAAGCTGGTGAGGATACGAGTCTCGTAAGAAATGAAGTGGCGGGGAATCATCAGGTGGTCATTGGACCAAGTCGTTAGGCATTCCCCATAAGTAGAGCCATTCCATACCATCGGATCAAGCAGAGCCTCGCATGAACGAAGGTTGTTTTGGTCTGCAAAGTCAAATCGGCGCTGTACAAAGGCTTCCTTGTAAACATTAAAACCCGTTGTCGCAAATTCAATGACTTGAAATTGCTCCGGCCCAAGCTCGTAATAAGGGGTCAACACGGTGCCGATACTATACAATCCGTATGCGCTCATTTTGACGCATAGCAGGGCCATATGGAAATTGGCATGCATCGAGCTAGAAAATTTAGTGGTGATTGATTCTTCTCGGATGGTCTCCAGCCATCTGCGTGTAGGCACCGCATCATGGTACCGTACCACCGACATCAGATATTTGCGTTCTTGAGGGTGTGGATATGGACCTGATGTAACACACGTATGTCCAAAGTCAGAAATGTAAAGAAAGGAAACAGCACATCCTGCAAAGCATGCGAAGTTCCGACTTACCCTCAGCTTTGGATCGATAGATCCGAGCAACATATGTGACATCGCAGTGGCTGGGATGAAGAATCACTCCGGGGAGAGATACGCCCGAGTCGTAACCTTCAGGGGCCATATCCAGGGGATGAGTTTGATCAAGTTCAATAGCTGATGCACTCCATGACCACTTAATGATTATCCCTTGACGGGTCAATACTGCGACTTGCTCTCCCTGGACATAGCATCGTGCGAATGGGCCAGCCAACGTAATCCGCTTCCAGTCTTTGGACTGAAAGTGCCATATTCTCCTACAGTCGTCCAGTTAGAAATTGCTTTGCCGAAAGAAGGCGGTTCTGAATGTCTTTGCATCACTTGTGAACTCACAACGCATTAGAGTTGCCTGTGGCGAAGACCAAAAGCCTGCTGGACATTCCTTGGAGTATCGGCCTCTCTCCGCTGATAAGAAAGCTGGCGAAGTTGCACAAGTGACTCTGACCAGCTCCAAGGTCATGCATAACGGCGTTGGCCGAGCTTGCCTGCCAGGCAAAAAAGCCTTCATCGTAAAAGGCCGCGGGGCCACAGTCTCGGAACGAGGGCAGTTTTTCAGGCCAGGTTCTGTATAATTCCGACGCAGACGTCGACTGCCTACCATTCCACGCGATGAAGCGCGATCTCAAGGGTGCGGCGTGCTTGTGCCGAAGGTGCCTGATGATGCAGGATCGGAGCAGCTCTTCTGGACATCGAAGGTCTTGGTCCATGGCGGCCTTTTCTAGTAGACCCGGGAAAAGATGATGGCTAACGGCAGTTGCAACAGCACCGCATGTCCACGTCGCATGCCATAAGCGGGAGACCAGCCGACAGCGGATGAGATCCTCCAGGCCAAGCTGCAGGGCGATGACTGAAAGGATCTCGACCGGAAGATCGCAGATGGTGGCAAGGCCAGTGATCTTGATGTCGCCCTTGCGGAACCCATCGCGCAGATAGAGCAGGTCCCAGGGCGACAATGTGGCTAAAAGAGAGTCTACATGAGGCCGAGCACAAGGACGAGCTGGCGGGCGTGTGGAAGCTTCAGAATCCATCTGGAAGCAATTCGGCCTGCAATTCGATTTCGAACTGACGACGGCGTTGTGTCGATGAAGAAAGAACCCCTCAGTCTGATGAAGTCGTGGAACATGTACATAACTCACGGAGAGGTACCTAGGTACCTCTAGGAGGTACCTCAGTTGAACAGTGGCCCCGCATAATCCACTTTTCGTCGCGACGCGTCAATTTAGCTTCATCCACGAAGCATCCCATCATCTTTGAGCAGCCCTGACGATGCCCATTGCTACCACGCTCTCTGAAGCCATTCCCAAAAATCCAACGGCACACAGTCGGAGGCATGCTCATGAGAACTCCTACAAAGTGGGTACTCTGTATAACTCTATGTTGGGGAAAAAAGTCTCAAGTTGTTTGGCGTGGTAGACCTAGGTACCTGAGACCTCTATTGAGAGTCGAGACGAACTGCGCGCCAGGTACGATTCCAGTCGGCGCCAGGTACAGTCCCCTTTTCACGCCGCTTTTCTCTTCGAACAGTGACCTCGCTGAAATTACAGTGCAAGCCAGAGAACCAGACGCTGTACGATTTTACAACTACAACTTTGTACATGCGGTTGTATGCACGACCCCCGCGCCTTGTCAAGTTCCAAATAGCTACGAATTCGCGTTTGTCAGTAGGTAGTGAAGATCAGATAAGCAGAGGCATTCACGCAATGATAAAAAGTGTTTTTGAAGGTGGCTAGCTTAGAAGAAGAGAAGTGGAATGGGGCGTTGAGGCATACGAGCAGGTGAAGTGCGCGACAGGGCCTTTGGATAAAAAATTCTATCATCGCCAATTGCGCCCAGATACGCCCATCATCCTCGTCCCTGAGTGTCCGATATGATTCCCTCAGACTCTCAGACAATAGTCAGGGCCTACGATACAGTTGACTGAGGTCGAGCGAGCCCTCGACTCTCGAGCCACTTGTGACGCCTTCGCGCGGCCGTTCGAAGCTCGTAGGGCCTCTCTTTCTTTTGTTTCATATCGCTATTCAACAGGCCTGGCACTCAGACGGAGGGGTCTGCCGCCGATACGCGATGTATGCCAAGAGGCAAACAGGACCAGCGGTGACTGACTCCTAACTCGAGAGGTCGACGCCGGCAAAATTACTATCGAGAACTATCCAAGATAGGAGGAAGAGACTCGCCGGGCTCTGTAGCTGGCGCAGATACCTGAGTCGGCTCCCGATCGGCGGCAGTGCTGATGACGATGTCCGACTCGATTGCCTGTCACTGGCAGGTGGCATAGGACTGTCTGCTGCTTCTTCCAGGATACTCGTGGCCGGCCGCGAAGGCTTATGCCGTCCTCGGGGCCCCCAATGAGAAGAAGTGAGTCTTGGCAATCCTAGAATTCGTCAATGTTATCTAGGGCAAAATCGCCGCGTGTTTCCTCTCTTGCTAGGGGCCTTCCCAACACCAGCGGTGATGAAACTAGGTAGCCCATCTGTAGCTTCTCGTCTCGTGCAATGACGCCGGCGATGTGATGACGGCATGGAGGACCGTACTTCTGACCAAAGTATTCCAAAATCGCGTTGAAGGCTTGTCAGCCGTCGCGAATCGCGATAGCATCGGGTGGCTAAAGCGATGTGTGATCGTTGTAACACGTGGGTGGCAGTTGTCGTCGTTGAGTTTTATGACGGTGCAAAGAATTTGAGGAGATTGCATGCACTGTCCTTTAGCGCGGAATATTATGGATCACACGGAGTACATTCCGTACCTTCGTTCTCCGTAGATGCATAGCTCATTTTAGTGCCCAATTAATGTACATATGTACATAGGACAAACAAGCCTTGAATCCTTGATGACTAGGGTATTGTTCACGTGTGAGACCGATCGTCATTTTCTTGAGGTTACGCATCATTCGGAGTTCCGATGATGGGATGCGGCCACGGCGTAGGGACGGGACGAGGAATGACAGGTAGGCTAAGCATACAGCCAGCCAAAAAAAAACCTCAAGTCACACATTGGGCATTTTGGTTCACACGCAATAACTTCACTTCTATGTATTCAGGCCAGCTCGCATGCTAGACATACGCAGTGAGTCATTCTGTAGAGTCTAAACGAATGAATCAAATAGACCAAGCAGTACTTCGTGTACCAGCCGCCAGAGACTATCACCGCCTGCGACCTGAAGACGGCTAGGCATGCTATGCATGAATTTCCTTCCACACGTCCATGCCCTTCGAGGTATCAAAGAGGCCTGGGCCTACATCGTATGCTATGTACCTGTTGGAATCGCTCATCTGTATATTATTCGGTTGCGCATTACGGCGTGCGAGCACTTCACGTGCCCGCACGCTGATTGGCTTCAGCTGCCCCGCAGCCTGAGGACTCTGTGCGTGATCTTGGATCACGCACTCCCTTTCCCACTTCCTCTTCTTCTGTTCCTAGATAGACACCATCAAGATACCTTTGTTCGTATATATGTACAACGAATTGAAGGCAGTTGTCTCACCCCCATAATGATGCGCATCCCACATTGATGTGAATACACCCCTGTTAACCCAGCAGTACCTTTTTAGGGTCCCTCTTCAAAATACCTAGAGTCTCTAAAAGGCAAGACCCCATGGTCTCTTGGGGGGGGACGATGAGAGGGCCCTAATTACCATAGTGAGTATCGCTCCGAAACTTGGAAAATCGAAGCGCACGTCCGACATTTCCTTGTACGCATCTGACATCAATTGCCTTCGATCCTCAAATGAGACTTCTGACCGTTGTCTGTGTGATCATTTCATCCTGCTGAGGTTCATGATTTGTCGTCGTGTCTTTTTCTCCTCATTTCAATCAATCTCCCTCAACTCTCTCCTTTTTACGGAGTAGTACATCTATAGGTACCTAATGTACTCCGTAGGTACCCAATTTTCTCGGCAACTGTGCACGGACCACGTCCGCATTTGCCCTTACGGAGATCCTGACACCAGCCAACGTCGCCTACGGAGTACATTCATCCTGTGAGAATCGGATATCCCTACCGATCCGCCAAAAAGGCCAGAACACTAAGCTGGCAGAAAACGCTTAGTGCGGGAGATATGTATGTACATACATAGGCAGTGCCGCAGTGCAGTGACCCTGGCCGTGACGATCCCTCCTCGGCAGCTCGGCTTTTCAGCCGGCGTGCTTTCGAAGAGTCCAGGCTCCAGCACCTTGTTCTCGCCTGATCACCTACCTACGGAGTAGACCCTCGAGCCTCCTGAAGGTCTGGTTTTTAAGTATGTGTGTACATATGTAAATTGTGAGTTCTACTTCTGGCAAAAACCAGCTCTAAAGACAGCCTGTGCCTACGCGAGCACGACGTGATGAAAGGTTCAAGGCGCTGACGTCCGACCGAGAACAACTGCCGTTGGCGATCACGATGCCCGCCCCCTACGAATGTTTCGTCATTGTCATTCGCTGAGCAGCAACACAGCAAATTGCAATGCTCGGAGGGAAAAACCACTGCACTATTCGTAGCTTGAGCGTCTCTCAAATTCTCTCCGGTGCGGTGACCGGTCAGTCAAGATGAAAACTGGCAAGTTTGCGACGATGATGCAAACAAGAGGCGTAAAGGTTTACTCCGTATGTACTCCGTATGCCAGTTTCATCATGGGTTTTGGAAGTTGCGTAAGCTCTTTTCATCGTCGTCGCAAATTAATTAAGTTCTACGGAGTATGCATATGCCAGGTCCATAGTGGATCTTGTGCTCTTGAGGGCCGAGGCAGAACCAACAACAACTCGTGGATGATGGCATTTTGAACCGAAAGCGAGAAGGCCAGCCGGCCCGGCATCATGCATGGCCCCCGGTGGGAAGTGCGTCGTGAAACGCTCCCTTTTCCCCCCTCTAGAGGGTTCTTCCCGCAGTCTATGATCGAAGTAGGTAGGTCTAAGGGACCTACCTAGGTAGGTATATACATAGCTAACTGTCAAGAATCCAAATTGAGGACTCTGCCTTCTTCCTAGCCGTGGCTTCCGACATGTCTTCCAGCAAATGACAAATCACACGCGCCGATACGAATACCAACTTGAACTTCAAGATTGGACTCTTCAGAGTCCAGACTTCTCCATGTTGCGGCTTCGCTAACCACGTCAGACAGATCATGAAAGCTACTACATACCATCGTCGCCCTCGCTGTAAGCTTGGCTGCTCAGACTGTTGTGGCTGATTCAAAAAAGAATTGCCAGCCCTTCACTATCACAAGCGAAAACGTCGGCTGCAAGAACGATTGGGGTGGCTGTGTCCAAGGCCACTGTAAGAGCTACGCCCTCTGGCTCCGGTGCTACTGCCCGGACGATCATCCCCATGTCAGTTGCGGCTATGTATGTGCCAAGTAGGAAATATATATAAGTGGTGCGGTGCAACCTCGCGACATTCATCCACTTGGCACGGTGCGCGTGGTAGGGGGACGACTTCGACTCAGGTTCGGAATAGACATCAAATGGAAAAAGCTTTCTAGCCTTCGGAAATTCTTTGAGAAAGCAATGAAGCTGCGACTCGACGTCAAGCGTTGACAGTTGTGAGGAGAGGAGAGCCCGTGGGGATGAGCCATAGGCAATGGTGGCGGTGGCAGCGGTGGTATTGGTAATAGACAGTGACGACGACGACAACAATAACACTCCATGCAAGTCTCGTGGAACCGTCAATAATCAGTCTCATGCCACGCATTGTAGATGCAAAGCATCACCCAGTGACTTGGCCTGAACATCCTACGACGAAGAGAACTTTTAGTCTCAGTGCGTCGGGGTGCCGATCCGGAAGGAATTCCGAATCGGCGAATCCACAGCCGCAGAGCTACCAGGTTACCCGTACCTAGGTACGTAGCTCATCTTAATTCTTACCAGGTATGTAGCTATGTACCTATGTACATACATATGTACCTAGGTCTGGCCAATGGCCATAGTCAAACTCGGAGGACGGAGGGCCGGAAAAGGTGGAAACCCGGAGAAGGGTCGAATAGGTGATAAGATGGGCAAAAGACAGGCTCTCGGCTCACGAAGAGGAGACAAGAGAAGAATGACTGATAGATCCGACAAGATCTCCCAGACTAGAAAGAGAAGATAGAACGAGACTCAATGAACTACCAGAAAGATAGGAACTAAGTCCTCAAAACACGACAAACCCCAACTCACTCCTCCTCCCCTCCTTTCCTATCCTCAATGGGCTCCCTCCATCCTTTTAACCAAATGCCCAAGCTGGCCTCCGATGTGTTGAACTTCGGATGTCTCAATGCGATCTCTCCGGATGCCTAGGAAACCAACAGAACGGAATGCAACTAAAGAACAGCAAAAGAAACATGACAATCCAGACTGATACGACAACTCCACAGGAAGCGTCCCTCGATCCCAACAGGTGTCTCAACAAGTCGCAGCAACATCTCGAAAGGAAAATGTGAGGGAGTGATGACAAATAGCAGAACTGCGGGCTGATAGGTCGTCGACTGAAAGTGGGGCAAGGAACGACAGTTCCGGCAAGGCTCTTTGCGGCCATGTACCTACATACATATGTGCAAGATAGGCTGTGTCACGTGACTGCTAGCCATTGAATGATGCGGGTTACATACATCCCGCACAAAAGTACCTAGGTACCTAAGATTACATAGTTCAGCTTTACTAATAACCTAGGTAAATTAGGTACCTAGGTACGGAGTACATGTACCCCGCATCTCTGGATTAGGTACCTCCTTGGTTGCAACAATAATAATACTCCGTATCTCCGCAGACTCTTGCAAAACTTCCTGTACATATCAACAAACAACCCTTCCACAATCAGTCTGTCCTCGATAATTCATTGAAATAAGAGGAGCACATCACTAAGGTACAACACAATGTCCAATATCGCCATCGGCGTCATGGAAATTCAGCCTCTCGTGTCACTCCTTGACTGGCTCTTCTCGGAAAACGTCCATAACACTGTCATAGTTTGGTGTCTCCCCCCACGGACCACGAATGTAGGACGTAATGGCCGCCTCCCCGCCAGGGCTCGCCGTTGTGCATGTACATGTGTAACATGATGCAGTAAAAGGCCGCATACCACTCCCACGGTCCCCTTTTTGCTGTGCCTCTTATTGTTCTTCTTGCCTGTGTAGTCCCCTCAAATACACGCTTCAGCCCGTCGCCATCGTCGTCATACGGACCAAGACCAGCTTGTATGATGCCGCACACAAGACTCGCCGCGGCCGTGCTGTGTGCACTAGCCGCCCTTGTCGGAGACGTCAGAAGCGTATCGGATATAAAGACAAAACCCATACGTGTATCGCAGGCCCAGCCTGACTCTGGCGGCGGGAATATCCCCCTCGTTACCATCGATACCGGTTCACTAAGCGGCACGTATTCGTCGACGAGCCAGGCCGACGGCAGAGGAAATAACAAAAGTAGCAACAACAGCAACAACAGCGATCAAATAATCACGACCACCGTCTCTCGCTTCCTAGGTATCCGCTATGGTCAGCCCCCGGTGCGATTCACACCGCCGCAGCCCGCTCAGCCATGGACCAGCCTCTACGATGCCTCCGCCCCCGGCCCCTCGTGCCTCCAGCACTTCAACTACCCGGCCTCGGCGCGCAACCGAAGCAAGCAATGGTTCAACACGCCGCCTTTCCCAGGCCACGAGAGCGAAGACTGCTTGTTTCTAAACGTCTTCGCCCCCGGAGCGGCGCCATGGCCCTCGCCTTCCAAAGCCGTCATGGTGTGGCTCCATGGCGGAAGTTTCCAGTTCGGCTCCGGGATGTTGCCTGCCTACGACGGCAACAACTTTGCCGCGCGGCAGAATGTCGTTGTCGTGACTTTGAATTACCGCGTAGGCGTGTTTGGATTTCCAGGGGCGCCGCAGCTGGTGCCGCAGGAGCGGAATCTCGGGTATGTAGGTTACGCACTCATTCATCACTGCGCAGACAAAACGAACAAAAAACAAAGTCATGAATGAGGCAAGGGAGCTATGGAAATAGCTAAAAACTGACGTATTGAACTTGCCACACATACACACAGACTGCTTGACCAGCGCCTGGCGCTTGACTGGGTGCAGCGCAATATAGCTGCCTTTGGGGGCGACCCGCGGCGCGTCACAATCTTTGGCGAAAGCGCCGGCGCCGGCGGCGTCGACATGCTGGTGACGTCGCCGCCCGCCACAGACGCTCTGCCCTTTGCAGCCGCCATCATGCAATCTGGACAGGGCACGACAGTGTTGGGAGATCTGGTGCGCAATTCGCGGCATTCGTGGCGTACGCTCGCGCGGGCACTCAACTGCTCGCAAGACGACGGACTCAACGGCGATGACGGAGACAACATCTCCTTGGCCTGCATGCGGGCGGTGCCGGCGCCGACCCTTCGTGATACCGCTGAGAAACAGAGCCTATCCTTTGGTCCTACGCACGACGGCGGCGCAACATGGGCTGACCATTCGCGTCGGGATCGTCTGGCTTCGCGGCCGGGTGCCTCGCGCATCGCCCGGGTGCCTATCCTCATAGGGTCCAATCTCCACGAGGGCCGGACCATGGTCTATGGACAGCTCGATACCAAGGCTCTTCTCGATAGTGTTTTACCGCCCGACACGCCTCTGGGCTTCGTCAACACACTGCTCACTGCCTCCCCTGACGGCTCGCCCGGTCCTCTCGATCTCAACGGCCAAATCGCCCGCATCGCTACCGAAGTCGGCTTTCAATGCGGCGCCGCTGTTGTCGCTGATGACTCACGCGCCGTGGGCATTCCCGCCTGGCGCTACGTGTACAACGCCAGCTTCCCCAACACGGAGATCTTTCCTGGTAGTGGTGCCTACCATTCAGCTGAGGTCAAGACCCTGTTCGGGACATATCCGCGTGAGGGCGCCACATCCTTCCAGCAGGAGCTGCATATCGCCATGCAAACTGCCTGGGCCGACTTTGCTAAGAATCCTGTCAACGGGCCCGGTTGGGCCAGCGCGCCTGATGCGCTGGCCATACTGGGCAGCGGGGCGAGTCCGGGACAGTCTGATGACGGGAGGGAAGTCATCTCGGTTGTGTCGCCGCGGCATGTTGATCAGCGGTGTCCGCTGTATAAAACTCTGTATGACTTGTTGACCTAAACCACTGTAGCGCACACGGGTTGACGTGAATATGAATATGAGCATGAACTTGAACTTGAATACGCGAAGCGACAGGGCGTTGGCTAGGTACCTTTTCTCTTGTATTGACACGGGAGTCTGAAAGGAAGTGTCCGTGATGTATCATGTGTTAGCACTTACGCTTCACGTGGAAGGAGACTGAAGCGAAGAGTCCGGAGAAAACGCTCCCAAAAAGAAAACAGAAAAGCAAAGACATATAACATAAGACTGTATATCATGCATGGAGAGCACTCATTAGCCTCAGAGACATGTGACAGTACATGGTACGTCTCTTTCAAGATCATTGCGAGAAAGGCAGTAGAAGACACTGTATGGCATATGAAAATAAAATCTTGTTGCAGATTCGTTAAGTACATTACCATCATCTCCGCCTCGTCCGGCTTGCAATCGGAGCAGTTGCAAAAGCATCCTCATCCGAAATCTCATCATCGCTCACCTCCACAGCCTTCTGCGTACTGGTACCTGTGGCTTTTTGCGAGAAATCGAGTTTCGTCTGCTTGGCCTTTGTTGCAGCCCGGCCTGTCGCAGGCTTCTTCGCCGTGCTAGGGGCCGCCCGCCGTCCTCTGGTAGTGGCCTTGGGCGGGGGTGGCGGCTCCTCGTCCGACTCCATCACCACATCCATGTCGTCGTCTTGCTCTTCGTCTTCATCGCTCGGCTCTGCGGCTTTGCGGCCCCGCCCTCTGGCAGGGGCCTTGCGAGCCGGTGCCTTCTTTGCCGCCGTTTTCGCCACGGTTGTTTTGGAGCCTCTAGCCGCTGCCCGTCCCTTGGGTTTTGACGCGACAGGACTTTCCTCATTGTCTGATGCTGCCGCCTGCCTGCGGGCTGATCTACCAAGCTCTTGTGCTGTCGTTAGACTCGCCTGCTCGCCTGTATCCTCGAACATCCACGCTCCTGGCTCATTTTCCCACTCGCCGTCAAAGTCACTGTCCCAGGTGTCGGGTTTCGGTTTCAACACACGTTTCCTCTCCGCGCTAAGTCCTTTCGATACTGTCTTGCCTGTGCCGTGAGCCGCCTGCTGCTCAACTCGCGTGCGGTAGAGATCCATGGCGGTGTTGAGGTCATCGTCATCTGACTCTAGGTCAAGTAGCTGCTTAACCTGACCTGTCAAATGCTCTGAAACAAAGAGTTCCATGGCATGCTTGTCATCTTTGGAAACAAACTGATTCACAGCGTCTCCGAACGGTCCTTGCGGAAGGACCTTAAGAGACTGTGCACCCAAGAAATCGTTGACCAGTGACTCAACTTTGACTGTGTCACCATCCTGAAGAGCCTCCAAGACCTCGGCTGGTATATTTGCATTTGCCTTGCCTAGAAATATAACAGTCAGCCTTCGCTCCGTGGTCAAGCAAAGAAAAAAGAAAAAGGAAGGAGAAGGGTGCCGTCGTACGTTGTGCCGACTTTTTCCGGTGAAAATAGATAATGTCGTTTGTGTTGGCAACTTTGCCTACAAATCGATTGGAGAATCGCTGCGGATTCTCACATTCAAACACGCCTCCTTCAGAAGCCGTGTACTCGACTTTGAGTCTGATGAGCGGCAAAGGTCGTTCTTCCAGGGCTTCTTCCTCCGTCTGGAGCTCATCCCAGCTCGTGTTGGCTTCCTCAATCATCTCCTCCACAATCTGCATCAAGCGTCTTGTGACCTCCTGCCTGTTATCCTTCTTTTTGTCTAGGCCTTTGAATCGCTTGTCCTGGGCCAGAATAATTTCTTTCGTCACAAATGGTCTCACAGACTTCAGGGGAATTTTGTCCACCTTGAAGTCCTTGCCCGTGACACTGAGTATAGCGACATGCTTCTGAACAGCCTCGCCTGGAATCAGGGACGTAGCTACCGAGGACCCAGGTTGCATTACATGAAATCCTGTCTCGGGATTCTGTCTGGGGTCAATCAGACACTCGTGCTCGTGGCCCCAGACAACCAAGTCCAACCAATCGGGCAAGACGTTTTCGGGTAGATAGGACGTAGCAGTGTGCGCATGATGATTTTGATGCACAGCAAGCAAGTTAAACCAGTCGCTCATTTGCACATTTGGTCGAAACCACTTCACCTTGTGATCTCTAAACGTTCGAAACATTCGTTCGTCGCGCACATTGCTCAGCCCGAATAGAGCTAGCTTTGTAATACCTTTCTGGAGCAGAACCGGCTTGGCCTCAATGTTATCGGCCTCAGCAACACGGCCAAAGTAGTTCACCAAACCAGCAGCCTGTAGAAGATCAAGCGAACAATAGTTGCCATCACCGGAAGGATCGTCGTGATTCCCATGAATAGAGAAGACCGGAATTGATATATTTATATCGGGGTCCTCATAGTTGACATGAGGAAAAGCGCCTTCAAACACTGAGGCGGCGTCGGAGAGAAATTCGAGCGGACAGGGTTTCTCGCCCAAACAATTCTGTCGCAGCGTTCGCATGACTTGGTATAGAGATTTCCGAGATGGCTTGTTCTCGTGGAACAGATCGCCTGCCAGTAAGACCATGTCTACCTGTTAAACACCGTTAGCCGGCATCGATCATGGCAATCAGACGATGGACGTGATGGAGCAACGTGCATCCTCATTTCTAGCCAAGTTCAAGATCTCGTCAAAAGTTCGCCAACTATCGTCTTTCCGAATGGCATCGCGCTCTTCATATCCGACATGGTTGTCGGTCGCTATTAAAATACGAATGGTATCGGCCTCTAAGTGATTCGTTAGATGAATGCTAGTAGTTTCTTTTGGCCATGTCGACAGAGGCTTTACCTGTTACTTCGGGCATCTTTTCTAGACGTCTCTAAGCATGCCACTTGTGGGCAATCAAAAGAAGAGCTGATATCTCACCATTCAATCTCCAAGATCACAAGATACGTACACCTAGTGATGGATGACGTGACGATCTGCGCCGGACGATTAACATGCAAGTTGCTGAGATGGCTTGCTCGGTGGAGTCGTGCACACACGCGCTTCGCCTTACGCGAATTGATGCGAGGTCACGTGCGTCGCTTTAGCAAATTGCGTTGCACGACGAAACCGGCCCGAATGGAGGTTGTCCTATCTGGTATATATGACTACGAATTATAATATGAAAATGAAATACCGAACCGGTCAGTCGATGCCACAATATTCGCGCATGAAGGGAAAATCAGGAGCAATCAAATGACAATGCCTCTCTGTTGCCAACCCTCCCTACCCTTCCAAGCGTAGAGAACCAGTCCACATGCTATCCAGACACATATTCCCTCCGCCCAGAAAGTAGCGCTGTAGCACTGCTTGCCGTAACAGAACAATTCATCTTCCTTGCCTCCGGAGCTGGAAATGCCAGGAGAAGACGGCTTGGCGCCAGCTTGGTACACACCAGAGTACACAAGTCCCCAAAAAGTTGATCCCAGCGCCGGAAGCATTGCGATGACACCAAAGTTCGTTGCAAAGTTCTCTACACCCCAAATAATGGTGACGATGAGTGGCGTAAGACTGAACATAGCACCATATCCAGCTCCAACGAGGCCAGACACAATCCAAAATCGATCAGCGTGATTCTGGACTGCACCAGAGGCGAGGTACATGAGCCCAAAGGACATGATGACGGCGAAAAAAAGAAGGAAGACGACCCGGGAAATTCTGAATCGTCGTTGAGGCTGGCTACTGTGGAAAGACGAGGAGAGCTGAACGTGCTGCGTATCCGGCGTAGGCGCCAGAAGGTCAGTGAGCGTGCCAATTAAAAGACGAGCGACAGTACTCGTGATCCCAAAAATGGAAACATGCGTAGCCGCCGAAGTCGTGTCGCCGAACAGTCCATCGGTTGATGGCGGTGTCAAGGTTCCAATTACGGTGCCCAGGTTGTTGATGAAGGCTTCAGCGGGACCTATCATGAGGAGGAAGCCAACTGCAAACGGCCACATGGTGTGGTCCGTAAGAAATTGTCTCGTCTCGGCATTCAAGACCCAGTTCTTCTTCCATCGGGCGTCGTCATCCTTTGACGGTTCGTACGCTTCTTCATTGACCGACGCGGAATCAGTTGTCCCATAGCCTTGTTGTGACCGACCGAGCATGGAACTCCCGTCCAGAAATCCGCTCGTCTCCAGCTCCTCAATAGCTCCCTCGATAAGATCTCGTTCGTCAACGACCCGCAACAAAAACGTTCCAATCACGCCTATGATGGTGAGCAAGACGGCTAGGAAGACGAAGAAGTGGTAAACATCAACCTCGCCTTTGGAGCCATCAGGTTTCGTCTCGTACAGAAACCGACTGCCAAACTGGCTCAACCACATGCCGCTCAATCCAAAGCCAGCGATAGGCATAGCGAGAGCTAGGCCTCGGTATTTACCCTTTCCGAAGTTCTTGGCACAAGTTGACACCGACGCAATATACATTGCGCACGTCCCTGAACCGATACAGATGAAGGCAAATATCAAGGCAGGATAGTACCATTCATTTGCCTTGCCGTGAGATCTCCTTAGAGCATCGTATTCGCCGTCGAGCTTTCGATAGACAAAGGCCGCTGTGCCGTATCCGGTGCCAAATAGAACCGCCGATAGAAGTGAGAGTGGTGGGACGCCTATTCGGTCGCATACATAGCCCATGATAGAAATCGGCAGATACAGTGCCAATGAGCCTGCAATTGCGACGCCATTGACCTGAAACTGCGTATATCGCAGACGAGACTGGAACCTAGGGGCGTAAATCGAGAAGACGCCGATGGAGCCCGCGCATAATGACGCAAGCGTGGCAAAAACGAGAGACACGACGCGAATGACCTTCTTTTTGCGGATTATATGTCGGCGAAGGGCGAAGTCAGCATCAAAACTGTCATGATCGTCGTCGCTACTGAATGGTGACGATGGCTCGTTGTCCATCTGGGCTGTCAACGGAGCGCTGGGAATGATTAGATTCCGGCCGTCAACGCCGGAGCCGGAGGACGACATGATAGGCCACTGGAGAACGTTCGTCGCAACGCCGTCAGACGGACTTTTGACGCGTGGACAGCGGGCGAGAGGTTATGAGATATGCATTTCTAAGTGCAGAACAGCGAATTTTGAATCTGATGGATGAAGAAGAGACAAGGCGCGATGGGAACCGCGTGGATGCAGGATGGGGGGTTTATTAGTCGCGGAGGATGGAATGACCACGGGCCACGGCGGATCAAGCGCCGGTTGCGAAAGCGGACGCATGATCATGGCTGCCCATAAATATGTAGCCCGTCATCTTTAGGGTCATTTCCATACATGTAGTCACCCGGTAAAGGTATGTCTTGAGCACCAGGCTAATCAGTCAGTAAAGCTGAACTTACGGAGCACACATACTGTGACATACATACTACATAACTCTACGAATACGAGTTGGTTCAAGTTAGGCTGGATGCATGATGAGCTCGCCGACGTGACACTGTGACATACAGAATGCGATGTGTTGACGTTTGACCCCACTCTCAGTAAGTGTTTGCCAACCCAACCTCCTACCTACCTCCTAGGTATCCTTGAATTAATTTTACGCAATGCATCTGGCGACACACTGAAAGGATCACTGAAAAGGTGTCGAAATCATTGTCATGTTCCTACAGAAACAACCATGGCCGCCTTAGACCCGACTGCGATAGTAGCTGCCCCCAGCGTTCCGCCCTTTACGCTGATTCCCATCATCAAGGACCTTGTGCGCACGCGCTATCCTGTCCCGGGATCTATTTTCCTGGTTGAAGATGTACAGATCGTATCCCTAACAGCAACGGGCCGCTGGCAGGTGATTCGTCTGTTGCTTGGCGATGGGGAGTTTTGCATTCAGGCCATCCTGGGCGACACAATGCACCGCTTCGTGCACACAGGTGAGGTAGCTGTTGGAACTTACGTCCGGGTAGACGACTTTCAGTTGCGAACGAATGATAGTCTCGATGAGCATGGTAGCTCAAATAAGATAGTCTTCTTGGTGGTGCACGATCTGAGTACAGTGGGTTGGAACCGCTCTGTTCAGGAACTTCACGAGCACCAGCGCCAGCAACACGAACAGCAGCAACAGAAGGAGGAGATTCAACAATATCAATCCGCGCTTTCAAAGAATCCAACTGTACCCGAAATCGAGCAAAAACCTGCGAGGGAAGTGGAATCCCCGTTTCGTTCAGAATCCAACACGCCTACCAAGGCTCATCGGTCAAGGAGCATCAAGCCCGGCGGCAAGCGTACACCCCAGAATAGCCGCACGGCAGATGCATTCGAAGAATTCGAGGTCCTTGCATTCCCTCTCCGAAAATCGCCCTCCAAGCCACCAGCAACAAAAGCCAGCGACAAGCAATCAACGGTGCCAATCGCGCTAGCGCGGGACTGGCATGATATCCAGACGCCCCTTAAGCTCACAACTCTACGATCTATCCCGACCCTTCCGTACCGGCAGAATTGGTCATGTAATGTCCTCGCTATCATCACGTATCTCTCCCCAGTAGAAGCTTCCCACTTGCCGCCCTACAAGCAACGCACAGCTCGCGTTGCAGACCCGTCGACCGCAAAACACGTTCACTTGACCGTGTTCCTCCATCCTGAAGAGTTTAGTCCGACTGTTGGGAGCGCAGTTCTTTTGACTGGTGTCAAGAATCACAGATATGATGGGGGTAGCTTGAAGAAATACGCTGGTGACACAGTCCCAGAGAAGTGGTGGATAGAGGATCCGTGGGAGTTGAAGTGGTGTGACGTTAAGGGTATCAAGGCCTGGTGGGCTGACATGGAAGCCTACTTGGCTACTCAAACATCGGAAGAACTAGAGCCATGAGCACCCTGGAATTGTTGAATGTCTGACTTGTCCAGACGCAACAAGTGGTTTCTTACTTGATGTATGCCACAGTCAAATCTGCGAAACATGAATCGAGGGGATGATGACCAGAGGTGAGCTAATGGGGCAAGCTACTCGGCAAGCCTGGTCATCTACGACTCAACGAGTCTGACTTCAACGACGCTTAGAGAGCGATAGACGAGAACATGATGACGAGAAGCACATACGCACATACTCGGGTATTACCATCAGCATACATGCCATGACGCCATCAGTGGGTAAGTATCAGATCGACCGAAATCGCAACTTTGATCAACGAGCCAATAGTAGAATAGAGGCAACTTATCGATGCCAAGGACCTCGGGGCATTACTTCCAAGTCTATTTGTCCATGGATAGTCCCAAAATACTGCCTGAACGCGACTCTGGTCGTCGTATTTGATAGTGTGAATGTGATGAAGCTGGTCGTCTTGCAGGACCCCAACGCAGGCTTGATTCGGCGAAACTCTTCCTGGCTCGTCATCTCCAATATATGGTCTATCATTGTAGATGTCCCTACGCGAGAGAGGGGGGGTATCCTCAGGTCTCTCCGTCATCGCTGCAACTATCTCACGGGCAGAAAGGACTTGTAGCTGGAACAACTTTGGGAGTATGGGATCGCCGATACAGTCATGCAGGGATAAACAACATGCGCTGATGGATTCAAACTTTGTGGTGATTGCCTATGCCGGAGCCCTTGCTGCTCCATTCCTTGTTGTCCTTAGTCGAAGCACTGAATTGGAAAGGGCGGTCTTTCTTCTGAGTCGACGACATTGAATAATAATTCGACTCTCTGAGGGTTCTGGAAGGGCTGCAGAAGCTGGAAGAATCCGATATCATTGTGCTGCTGATCTCACGACGGTTAGAATCTACCCACTCAACGATCCCAACGTCGTTGGAAATGATCAAATCGTCAAGATACTCGCATAGATAGGTACGAGGGCGACGAGGAAAGGTTCTAATACTTCGACGTCGGCTGACCAATTCGGAACACCCTCATTCTCGACCGCTGAACCAATACCTGTGCCACCGGGGCGAAGGATCCGAGGCTTGATGTAAAGAGGCATAGGTGCTGAGTACTTTCATATACGTGGAATATACACATGAATTCCAGGTATCCGATACACTATCTTGGTACACCTGTATGATTTGCTAGCAAAATATCGGAGGGGGCAGAAATATGGGTCTTTGACCCAGTTGCTGAACAACTGCACAGGCAACTCCAAATTGGAACGTGCGATCGTGTTGCGCCACGTTACGCGTCGCCTCCAGTGCTTGACGCTGGGAAAGATGGCACCGGCCATCGACAAATGCCAATCGCGAAAAGTCCTGATGATGGCTCCGCGATTGATACATAATTCGATCACGTGCTGAGAATGGAAGCTCTAGTTTGAGTTCTCGATCGTCACCTTGATGCCCGATTCTCCGGGGGCCCGATGATCCGAGCTAGCTAGTAAGCTTACCCAAATCATCTGTGCACTCTGTTCAAATCTTATCTCAACCTCAACATGATCTTGATGAGGAGATTGCAATGGAAAACACTCACGGCACTTCGCTGTCCTGCGCGCCGGCGATGGCCTCCGATAATGACGAATTGATGCCATTCTTCTTCCCCAAGGCCGACGCTACCGTTTTGTCTTCACCACGCGAAGCCCCGCCGATCCAACCACAGACAGTCTGGCCGATTTTGGACAAGAAGAATTCCGATAGACCTCTTGGTCCGTGGCCATCGGACATGGAAAAATTCTTCTATCCTCCCAAGTCAGAGCCTTTTGCAGCATCGTCCATACCCGAACAACCGTCATGCACTTCCGAACCTTATATGCGCGCCTTTCTGGCCCAGAATGAAAGACTTAGGTCATCGATGCTTTGGTACTATACCCGTAACATATTCAACGAGACAGAGGTCCTTGCGGGGCTTCAAGAGAAGGCTTTCTTGGCGCAAGAATCAACAGACTGGGAATATGTTGTCATTGGAATTCTCGATGTCAATTACTACATCCGCCTGGCCACGGTCGGTTTGCCGCTGGCTATCATGCCGCGTGGCGAAACAATATGCGCACATGCTGTGTCTGAACCTCACGGTGTGAGTAGAGGCCTGTTCATTATCTTATACCCTTGGTGGTCTTAGCTGACTCCGAAGCAGAGCGTCTTCCTACTACCGTCTCTCCTGGAGGACTGGAGATTTAGAGAGTCTCCTCATGTCGAGACTGGCGGGCTTCGAGCGTATGCTGGCGTACCACTACGGTTGCAGAACGAGTCTGGTGACACATTCTGTATTGGGTCGCTTTGTGTTTGTTCGAATACGAGCAGGCAGCCATTGACCAGACTGCAGCAACAGACTCTTGCTCGATTGGCTGACTGGGTTGTCTCGGATATTGTGCAATGTGCGAGGGCAAGGCGTCAACGAGACCGACGTCACATGGTGGAGCTCATCGCTGCTGCTCAGCTAGACGCTAAAGACTCGATGTCGCAGGAACCAGTTCTAAAGATACTGCAAGCCACGTATGGGGATGCAGCAATTTCTCTCCAATCGGCTGGCGCGACACACATTCAGGTCGAGGGCCGGGATCCGATTCCTCTGGCAGAAATAAAAAACGGGCTTTGGGAAGATGTCGGATACCTGGACGACTTTATAGCCAAATCAAATCAACAAGAATTTCCATCAACTAGAGTCGTTCGCGTCATGGCTGTGTTGTGTGAGACTGCGTCGGGACCAACGTTGCTTGTGGTAGCATCCAAAGACTTCCGACTGGTCTTTGACGACATCGATTCTTGGTTCATTCAGACATGTGCCAATATGGTGACCCGTGTTTGGCATAAACACCTGTTAGCGGAGGTGATGAGGGCCAAAGAAAGATTTCTCAGGGGTATATCCCATCAGCTCCGGACCCCAATCCATGGGATTCTTGGCTCAGTGGACCTGCTAGCCGAGGAGTTGATGTCAGTACGCAAGTTGCGCGAAAGCGAACAAGCATTGTTGCCTCCTACGGCAAGCATGGTCGCTCCTGCTGCCTCTGGTCACATGGTGTATCTCGATGCAATCAAGTCCGCTGGGCGTGATTTGATGTCAATTGTCAATAGCATGGTTACTTTGAACCGCTGGGCTGATGCCGCTGTGATGGATCGAGAACACACTGTTCGTACTTGTTATGACCTCCAGGCAGCTTTGGTGGCAGAAATCGACAAGGCTACACTAGAAGAAACACGGTACAAGCCGGCCACCATCTTCTTCAACCAAAGTCATCCGCCGGATTGCGACAGTCTGCGAACAGACCTTGGCCTGCTTCGCGAAAGTTTGCTTCCACTCATCATCAACGCCATTCAAAATACACCTGCAGGAATCGTCATGATAAGCATGTCATTCAGAGTAGACTCCCGAGAGTTCGTCATCGATATTGAAGACACAGGTTGCGGGATTCACCCTGACGATCAAGAACGAATTTTTGAGCCATATGAAAAATCTGGGGAGTACTCGACGGGTGCTGGGCTAGGTCTCACTCTTGCGTCAAAGTTTGCAAAGTTGCTTTGCGGGTCAGTAGCTTTGATCAAGTCAGCTGTAAACCACGGGTCACACTTTCGAGTTATTTTCCAAGAAGTGGATTTTGTTCATTCTTCGACATCACGACAACCGACACTCCTCACAGGGCGACTTAGCAGTGTACCTTCTTCTTTCCACGTCATGTCAAACTCCAAGGGCACAACAGATTTGTGTGATTTCTTCAGTCGTTATCTCGTGGACTACGGTTTTGAGGAATCCACCGCTGCCAGTAAGGATAGCCTCATTCTGTTGGACTATGAGGACGATTGGGAACAGCATCGATTGTCGGTCTCGCGAGTGCCCCCAGATCAGGTTGCGATATGTCTCATGCCCGCATCAGAGGCGGTTACACTCCAAAATATCACACCCAGCAGCAATGTCATGTATCTCAAGGGGCCATTTTGCAGCTCGACAATGGCGAAAACGCTCCAGGATCTAGACGGGCGTCTGGTTAATATGCAGCTCTCCAGCAGCCCACAGTTGTTGAAAGGCGACACATCCCCATCCAGTCCAATGGAGTCTGGGACTTTGACTCCCCTCGATTCAGACACAGAAGCCGCTTCATCTTCAACCACTACTATCGATTTCATAGCGCTAGAGTTGGCGGATGATCCTGGAGTAGACTCGCCCTCCGCATGTCCAGCTAAAGTAGCTGTGCCTGCGCAAGTCTCACTTAGCAGTTCTCTACAAGCCGCCCTATCACTTTCCAATCCCACAGCGTTACTGGTCGACGATAACATTGTAAATCAACGCATCATGCAGATGTACTGCAAGAAACGCAAAATGTCTTATCACTGTGCCGCTGATGGCGCTCAAGCGGTGGATATCTTCTCCCGACAGCAACCATTGATGGCCGCCGCCGGCCCGGGACAAGGGCAAGGCATCCAGCTGATCTTCATGGACCTGCAAATGCCCGTGTGCGACGGCTTCGACGCGACCAGACGGATACGCGAGTTGGAAAGAGAGCACGGGTGGCCCGAGAGCACCATCTTTATCGTGACTGGCCAGGACAGTCAATCGGACAAGAAGACGGCCGAAATGATCGGTGCCAACGAATACTTTGTCAAGCCTGTTGGGCCCAAAGTTCTAGATGTTGGCGTGAAGCGGTATTTCCCAAGTTTACAGTCGGGGTAGGTGGTTTGTCTTGCTTGTTGAAGCTTAATGAAAAGGTTAAGGATGTGACTGCGAGCGAATGATTTATGTGTATTGGAAAGAAGGTTTCCTTTGATGGCGCTTTTTACTGACCCAGCGATGATATCATCATTGAGCTTTGTTTTGTTTCACCTCTTGCGGGGTTTTCTGTGTTTCATGGACGGGTTTTCTCTATTCAGTAATGAGCGATCTGCTGGAATTCTACACGACTGTCACGACGTCACAGATGGCATGAATATCTAGACAAAAGTATGATGCGAGTAATGTATAATGTGGCGATACCTATTAGCATCAGTATTTCCTCAATGCTTTTCTTATTACCCTTTTATGACTTGTTATCTCTTTTTTGTCTTCTTGCTCTTTCGTTATTGTCAATGTCTTTTTGTCTACGTTGATAATGATGTTATGGAAAGCTGATTTTTTCTCTTATTTCTGACGAGCTATGAGCAAAGAAGCCCATCTACCCAGCAGGTACTTTAATATACATATATACGAACACTTTTGTTTCGTAATTCATTCAAAAGATTGCTACCGTGTACGTATACCTAGAAACGCAACAAGCCGTCTGTGCTTGGTCCCATTGCGTTGCGTCACATGGTGAACATGATATGGCGTGCCCCATTCACACCAGCATTTCTTCGTGCCCTTGCTCTTTCAACACTTCACGCACCACATCCAGAACCTTCTGGTGAAGATGCCGCGGCGCGGCAACAAACCCAAAGTTAGCGCTCATGGTGCGTCCTGCCGTCAAATCAATATCCCTACCCATAACATCCGTGATCTTGCCGCCCGTCTCTTCAAACAGTAGCATCGCGCCCGCGTGATCCCACACCTTTCCGTAGCGATCTCGTCGCTTGTAAATCCAAACCGTAGTATTGCCCAGTCCCATAGCCAGGGTAGCCCATCGCACAACCCAGGCGACAAGATCGCAGCCGGGGTATTCGGCACCGAGCCGACTGGCTATCTGGCCGTGGACGTTCTCGAGCGCCGAGTCGACAATGCTGGCGCATGTGACGAAGCGCATGTCGGACGAGGACGAGACTTGAGCAAGACGATGGTGGTCGTTGGCCTGGTCACTGGCAGTATCGCCGGGGCCAGTATTCACGTTCATAGACATTGCGTATGCTCCGTGGCCCCGGACCGCGTAGATGATGGATCCCTTCCCGCGGGTATCGACATCCTCGTTTGTTAACGGGGCCTTCGCATCCACAGCCAAGTTGGGACAGCCGACACACGCGAGTGTCTGGATCCCATCGACCAGCAGTGCCATGTTGATGGCGTATAGACCGCCCCTGAGATATATCCTCGTCCCGTCAATTGGATCAAAGATCCACGTTCTGCCCTTCTTGCGCGGACAACTCGATCCTGCCTGATCAAGTAGCCCACATAGGTGCTCCTTGGACTCGGGCAGTGCAATCCCGTGTTCATCTTCATGGCCTTGTTCATTGTCGGCGCCTGTGACTCTTGTCTGCTGCAGCAGGTCCCACACCCGCGTGAGGAGAGCGTCGTTGGCTCGCAGCGCAGACGCGTCCTCCTCGCCGACAAAGGTATCCTCTGGGAAGGCGCGCTGAATAGTGGCTATGAGGAGGGCTTGCAGAGCAAAGTCGGCGACTGTGACGGGGGAGAAGTCATCTTTTGTGACTGCGCCCTTATCTTTGCGTGGAGAGAGCAGGGATTGGCTGAGTGGCGCGGCGGCGCGGAGAACGCGGAAGCAGAGGGTGAGTTCTTTGACGTAGGAGCTGTCCATTTGATGGGCGTTGCGGTGTGTGATGACTCCGAGTGAGATGTGTGATGTCACAACTTTGGTGCTTCCGGGTGGTTTGGGTTGTCGGAGGGGTGGATGTGGTTGGATGGATCATGGAGGAAGTGGGGGTTGTTTGCTATGGATGATGGGAAATTGGGAATACGGAAAACCTACCTAACCTAGGTAGGAATGGACTAAGGTTGCAACTTAGAACCCTAAGGAGCAGAGTCAAGATGTCGATTTCAGCCCCTTGTGCATTGCCTGATGCAACTGATGCAAGATGCAGCTCAGATTGCAGTGATCGACCCATGCTGCCTGATGTCAAGATCGAGCTTGAGTGAGATTCCGCTGATGAAGGGTCCACGGCGGCTGTCATGACCAAATCTAATCACGATGTTGCGTGGCAGCAATGCGCAAGCAGTGGAGGGAAAATTCAAAGAGAGGAGACTCAGGAGAGGAGGTGGGAAACACAACAACACGAAAGCATTGGATTTATGGATTATCAAACACGTGTAGCAGCTTGGCAGAGATCAGACGAAGGACGCAAGGAACCCCTCACATTGCCAAAAGAGGGGCTTAAAATTCAAGGTCAGAATCAGATGGAATGGCTCGAAATGGCTCGAAATGGCTGCTTGCATGTCAGGCCAGATTCGTTAGGCTTTTCATGCCTTCGATTCGCGCGGAACTGAACTTGCCACTTTTCGAGTCTGGGTAACACCAACTCATAAGCACATGGTCTTGTTTGCTGCAATCTCCAAACCGGCTGCAGCGTGTTGTGCCGATCCCGTCCTGGAAGACACATATAATAGGAGACGCATACATCGGGAGCCCACTTTCTGAATCTTGATCAGCATCAAGTTTCAACAGCCTCTGATGTTGTATACAATCTTCGGCAGTCCGAATCATCGTAGCCGCTGTCATCTAGGAGCATTCCCTTCGTCTTACGTCCACTCGCCATGGGGCCCTTCAACGAAAAGACGCTCACCCCGAAAGGTCTGACGATCGACAAGCAATTTGTTTGCCAGGCATCAACGCTCAGAAGCTCCATAGCAGCCAACAGAAATATCATAGCCGCGCCGCATAACAAGCAGGAAATCACCGAGTTCTTCAAGTTTTCTGAAGCCGGGGCAAACGAGGCACGCCCCATTGCCCCGCATTAAGCATTTACCACCGACAGCGAGAACTGTGCTGACCTGAGGACGTTTTCGACAGTTGCGAGTTATTGTTCACAACATGATGTCTTCCATGGAGAAGGTATAGTGCCTTTTTTTTTTTAGCTTATTTAGTCACCTTGAAACTCTCTGTATCCTCAAGGTCAGATGCAGGTCAGAGGCTGACGTGACAAAAACTAGATCCATGCTACGGCTCAAGAGCTTGAGGCAAGCAAAAATTATACAAGTCCATGACGAATGAAATGATGCCAATTTATATGACACACAGAACACGTACAATGAATTCGGTAGGGCATGCGACAAAATACTCGACCTCGCGGCTGCTGCACCCAGAGACTACCGTGAGAGAACGCATCTTCCTCCAAAGCTTTACCCGCACAAAGTTGACACTTCGAACAGAGGAGATATTCGACGGTCTAGATAAGCTATACAAATGCCGAACATACCACGACATGCAGGCAACGCGCGACAATTTGATGGCCAAACTGGACGCCCGCGAAGCCCACATCCGTGAAACGTCGGCTTCTGTCAAGGTCACGAAGGGTGCCATTGCTGAACGCATCGATAGAATTGACCTGGCGCAGAAACAGCTGCAGAAAGTTTGCGGGAATCTCTGCGCGGACGAGATTCGTTCTCGGCTCTTGCAAAAGTTTTGTCCCGACATGGCACAGATGGCGCTCAACATTACGGCTGTTGAATCTTTGCGGGTGCGTAGATGTCGGAAGATGCGGCTGACATACTCTCGCACTGAAATGATATGTCATGATCGTCAAAATTCCTTTAATCTCTCTTTTACAATTTTTCTAGGGAAAGGCGTCTGCTAATTCCGTCTTCCTTGCCTGGTGTAGACATGGGTTGCGGAGCTCAACTTCACCAAAGACATTCGTGCGTCAGTAACAGAGCTACAGAAGATCGTCGGTGAGTGTTCTCTTTGCATCACTTCAATTGCTTCTAAAGACTGTGAAGGCCAACAAGGCAACCACATGCCTTTCGCCCCGAAAAAAAAGGGAGTAATCCGCCTGGTTAACGCAAGGACACTCGAATGTAGGCGGCTTCAACGATATAATGTGGGATCATAGCTGCGTGCGCGATTACGTCGAGATCGCTGAGATAGGCTCAGTGCCTACTTCGCACCTGCAGGAAGCCATAATTCTTGAGACGTGGAAGGACTTGCACGAACAGGGTAGGTCGAGAGTGAAGCAATGCACGTACTTTTCGGTGCTGTGGCGCATCAGAAGCTAACAAATTCTTCTCTTTCATAGTCAGCACTTTCAAGGCGGAGATGAACAAACATGCATAGGCGTCCGATGGGAAGGCTTCAGGTCTTCTGTATTTTTTTCTATTTCACCAAGAAGCTTGCATTGGTGGCTGCGATTCCGTTATTCTTGTTTCAAACATCATATCAGAGAGACTGGAGAGATTGTCACATTGTTTCAAGTTTGGCTCTTGAGAGCAGCAATCCTTTCGATACGAATGTTCCATCACCTCAGGGCAGGATGTTTCTTTTCCTCAGTTTTAAAGGCCATCGGTAAACACGCTCAGTATCATCAGAGTATTTGAACTTTGACGCGGCACGGCGTTGCTCTCTCTTCCCACAACACCTGTCAAGAGAAAGCGGCAAGCCAAAGAGTCTGTTGTGGAGACCTATCGAGAACGAATTGGTCACTATATCTATTTGAAGTTTTGAACAATTTTCATTATTGGAATCGGGGGCAAGCAATGGTTATTCGTCATGTCGGTGGATGTTGCATGCGTCTTTCACTTCTCATGGGACTGAGGCTGGGGTTCGATCAACACCAGCTATTTTATAAACCTGGAACTTTTCCTCGCATTTGTCTCGAGTCTCGACTCTCGCGGGGTATGCTGAGACAATGAAATGGCCAGCTTCAGTTTCGTCACCTAGAGTGCCTGCCCACTACTGCCTTGTACGATGGAAAGTCTACCATTCACGATGCCGGCCCAAGAAGTGTGGAAAGGTTAAAAAAAAGTATTACTCGTTTGCTCGAAGACTTTCAGTGGGTAAAGAATATCAATACCCGCATTTGCCTTGATAGAAGTTGAGCCGTCTGCCCCATGCTGTCACTGATTGAGATCGCCGTTCCTCTTTTGGCGCTTGTCAAACTCCCCTTTCTTGACACGTCACCGAGAAATCGGGCGACTAAAATGGCCAAGAGTCCAAGACCAGTCTCTGCGGACTATGTGCAACGGTCTTGCCTCCCTTTCACTTCTTTTCATCAAAATAACGGTCATGGCTGCACATATTTTGACATGTGCCAAAGGACATGTCAAATCGCTGTCTCGTGGCATACTGCTTCCCCTGACAACCGTTTTTTGTTGCTTACGCCCAGCACGTGGTATCAGGCCGTGCGACAGACCGTGTACCCCTCGCGTTGGGGGAGAACCATGTGTACGATCCGTTCCTCGTTTCCTATGAAGGAAGGAGAACTCCTGTCGGGCAACGTGGTCGGGCATCCAGACGGAAGGGGTCGTGATGCCTTCATCATTTCCGGCACAAAGTATATTTCGGCCGCGACACCCGCAGACTATTACGGGCAAAAGCAGTATTGGTAAGAACGTTGCACTAGAAAATATACTATACATTTGACAGATTCGACCTTTCTTTGGTGCTTCTTTGAAGTTCTCCCTGGAATCCTGGACCCCAGTTTCAACTTTCCTACTCCAAAAATAGCGAACTGCTCCTTGTAGAAGAATCGCAACTCTCGTCCTTTCAGGAAATCTGCACTCCGGCTGGCGACCCTCACTCCCATTTCAACGATGTCAGAATCAGATTTCGATGCCAAAAAGCCTATTACGGACCCGGCCTTCTTTTCCCCGAGAGAAATGTACGTTGAAAACCGTACGAGCTACGAGGGGGGCGCGTGTTCAGGCAATACAGACGCGGACAGGACCTTTATCTTCAATACTCCCGGAGTGAAGACCCTAATCCGAGCTCTTGGTACGGGACGAAAGCTTCAAGGGAGCCGTGAAGAATACTTACGATGGTTGGGCATCAATGCCACGCGCGGAGAAGTCAGCGTAGACCTTAGCTATGAGATAGAGAATCTTATCGCGACATATCGCTCTGTGAGTTGACCTCGTATTTCACTTGTGACCTGTCCTTCGGTCAGCATACTCAAAATGCTTCAACTTCTAGTCTTCTCTGGCGCAGGCTTTCCGCTGATGTCCAATATTCTCATACAGATCAGGGCGGACTGCGTGCGGTTCAAAGATTTAGGCTGGACATGGATCCTCAATCTCGTGAAGACAATTTCAAGCTACGCCTTGTTGTCGGGTAGGGATCTGGATACGTCCAGCTATCCTCTCATGTTGGAGTACATTGGGACCTTCCACGACGAAATCAGAAAGCCTAATCCAAACAGGTCAGTGGTGGTGGATCTCAAGGAGAGTATCCAATTCAAGGCGAAGACAAAGCTACGTCACATTAGTGTCATGAGAGCTGCTGCTGCGGAGGCGCTCAAAAGTCTGGTCGCTTTTGATAAAATCTTTGAGGCGCACGGTGTCTCGATTCAAAATCATGCTAAATCCTTGACGATGCAGCTGGTCAAGGAGGGGAATAACATGATTTCTCTGAAAATGAAGATCAAAGAAGCCCAGGATGATATCAGATATGCGCAGGGTAAAATCGACGAGAGTAAGATTGATTTCCTTTGTGCGTCTCAAGACGCATCTAGCTCTACTTTCCGAAAACGCCGGAGGGCATGACTGATCCTTCCTTGATGCGTGGTTTAGAGAACGAGAAACGTTTGTGTACGCCAAATTACATGTGGGTGTAAGTACGAAACATGGACTGCATCAGAAGAAGGCACACGCTTGGATCATGGACATTGCGATTAGCCCGCTAACCTGCCGTTAAAAGCTGTCCCATTGGCACTACCATTAGCATCGGAACCGTCGTACAAACCAAAAGTGCAAGGGGAAAGTTGCAAGCAGCCATGGAAAAAGTCAGAAATCTTTTGGACGAATACGGTTCGAGCATGTTGGTAGCGTCGCGGCTGCAGATTAACGTGACTTTCATTTCAGTGAGTAGCTCATGAGCCACAAGTGTTGCAAGCAGTACCCAAGGACGATGTCGGATGTCTAGGTGGTAAATGATGAGTAGGGACGAGGGCCACTTTCAGACTCAAACGAAACAGAATCGGGCATGAAAGATTTAAGAAGGGAGAGAGACTCAGAGAGTAGATGTGTCGGATCGTCAGGGGGAAGCAAGTAATAAGGGCATGCATGCAGTAACGAAGGATAACGTAAACGAGTCTGTATTGTGCTTGGTTCTTGTTTTTCCTTCCTCCAGAGTGAGGAAGGGATCTAGAGATATATGTCTCTGGCTCGTGGTGTTGGACCACGAGCCAAGGGATGTTGCCAAGCTGGCAACCGATTGCAATCCTCATCTCGATCCTTCACGATCGGTCTCACCCTCCGTGTGAGACCTCCGTGAACCTCCGTGCAACAGTCTAAGACAGTTGCGACTATCGGTGTTATAGCGGTTCCAACACTCGCACTTTTTCTCTTTCTGTTGGAGGAAGAGAAACCGCGATAGTCGCTCAATACAGGAAAAAACCCAAAACACAAGATGTTCGTATTGAACATCACTATATACATGACCCATGCCAAACGCAACATCCACCACTCCGTTGATCTTGCCACCCATCCCTATTCCCTCCATTCGTGCCTAGCTCTCGTTGCGAGCAACAAGCTTGTCGAGGACTCGAGGGACGAGGGCCTTTCAAGGTACCCGTCTTTCTACCAAGCGACGGTGAGTCCAAAGGTGCCTGATGGCCCTGAGGGTGTTGATCATGAGGGTTAGTTGTTCTACCCAGATGATCCAAAGTGAAGACAGCGTACGCTGGTATGCAGGGACGAATTCCCCTCGCAGATTCTTCTCTTTTCGCCTCTCCTGTTTGGCAGGTAAAGGTTGAGCGCCGTAATTGCCGTTGCGGTGGGCAGTGGTGGCCTTCTTGTCGATACGGATGGACTCTTCAAAAGTAACGTCGGAGTCTTCGTCATGGGGT